>JBCJKH010031774.1:29297-48306 GCA_039877255.1 Loriculus beryllinus
TGGGGCTTTATACCTCTCATTAGTCTATTTTTTTCTATGGTAGTAAATTCTGTGTTTTATAGTAGGAGCAGAATCTTACCTTTTTTGTTAGAAGGAACGAAAGTTTAATCCAAACTGCGCTCAGGCTAACAAGTGTGTAATGGACAAGAACTTGTTCAAAGTAAATCTGATGCTTGCACCAGATTGTTTTTTTACTGGCATTTAGATGGCATTTCCCAGTGTGAAAACAAAAGGCAATACAACAGAAGTGTGTGCATGAAGTATTTGCATCCATACCATACAGCTGCTGAATACTGTATTACAGTATTACAGATTTCTTTCAGAAGTGACTGTAGAATTTGTAGGTACTAGCCCTGCAAGAAGAGACATATACTCAGGAAATCTATCAGATACAATGTGATTTGTGAGAACTGTAGGAATTCACCTCAGTTAAATTGCTGCAGTGGATTTTAGTTGCCCACTGTTGTGCTGCACGCTTCTTGTAGATGCAAATCACATTAACAAAGAGTTTGATTAGGAAAAACAAAAAGTTGGATGGATTTCCAAATTGTCTTTCTTCAGAGCCTTTTAGGGTGACTCCTTGTGCACAGCAACTTGATCTTCTCTTTCCATCAAGGTCATCCTTGACTCTCCCTTCCAGATGGGTTCATCTGTGCTCAGATATCCCCAGAACCATCAATTTTCCTCATCTCTGTGCATGCTTTCTTCCTGGCCTCTGTTTCCCAAAGCTAGAGCCACGTTGTATTTACTTACTTGTCTTCCATTAATGCTGTAAGAAGTGAAAATCTTCAAACCAATAGGTTATTTCTGTGGTCTCTGTACTGTTAGATCCTGTCCTGAGCTTGAATGTGCTGCAAAGCTTTCTGTCTTGGGAAAGGCAGTATCATTGTAGCCTGTAAGATACAGCAAGTACCTGAATACTGGGTGGCAAAGCAGAATGTCATTCAAGCAGCTCTGATAGGTTTTGAGCCCTCAGTAGGTGTCAGCTCAACTCCCCAGTATATAAGCCCTGGCTGCAGCTTTGGAAGAACATACAGGTCTCTGATAAGGTGGCAGATGGGGGTTTTCCTAACTTTGGGATGGTACAGTATGGAACAGTGGGGTCCAGACTTGGCTCGGCAGGTAGGCAGAGCTCATTCAGCAAAGCAGAGGGTCTCATCCTGTGAAGCACACAAACCAGTTTTTGACTTGTTAGGGATGAAACCCTTCCCCACCTCACCCAAAACACCTGAAGGCTTGCAAGTATGGTCAGGATTAGATCTTGTCTTATAAAAACAAGAGCACAGGTGAAGTACTTCTAAACCAGCTTGAGTAGAAGTCATTCCTCTCATACTTTGGTCTCTTGTCCATTCTGTTGTTTCTTGGTACATGCCCTATTTTTTTTTACCAGGTGCAATGTGGGGAAGTAAATCTTTCCATCTGCTCAAGAAAGCGGTTTTCTAAGATAGTAAGGGACTTGTTAAACACAGTTGCTCATAAATAAAGTCAATATAGAGCAGCTAGTAGTGGAGAATATTTTCATCACCGACCCATGTGTTTTTTCCCCAAAATGAAGCAAAATTCCAGGGTTTTGATTGAGAGGCCCCATATCATGTGTTCTGTATGAAGTGCTAGTTTTCTGTCAGAGCAGCATGCATAGACTGTGCATTTGTAGCAACTGACAGGCAGAGAGTTTGAGATTTGTTGGAGATCTCCAAGGAAGTTTGTGGCAAAGCCACAAATGTAAGTCTTTGTCTCATGTGCTAAGCCCATGCCTTACCAATTAACTAGAAAGACTTCCAAACTGGATTCAAGTCTTTGCTACTAGCCTGGTTTTTAATATGGGTAATTTTTTAACCCTTCATCTCATACTTGTTCTTTCAAAGTGTTTTTATTGGCCAGAATTTTTTCACATGAAGCTTCTTAAGAGCTGAGATTGGGTCAGTATTTAGATAGTTAATTACTGTCTAAGCTGTGAAGTTGCTTCTGGAACCATGTGGAGTCAAACTAGAGCTTGAGGTAGCATTGTGAAATAACTGGTTGAATTTTCAGAAGTACTGAGCATCAAAGCTTTTTGGGTTTTTTTGGAAGCTCTTGGGTGCTTGGTCATTTTGCAAGTATTTTGTCTTACCTTAATGGAGTCTCAGATTAATAGGATTTACACTCCAAGGTGAATCCCACTCTTACAGCCTAACGTGGATTCCTGCAAATCTTGGCCCTAACTTCTAGTTTTGAACTGTGATATCATTCTTGTGTGTATTTTGCCAGTAACCAAGGTGAAAATAAGCTGTGCTGTAATGCACCTGGTTAATTTTGCTTCATAATGAAAGTGCAGATGTTGTCAGGTGTGCAGTGAACATGGTAGGTCCCAGGGGAGCAATTATCAGTCTGGCCGGCTCTACTCACACCTTCATTTTTACATGATGGGCTCATGGTTTTTTTCACACTTACTGAAAGAGGCTTTTTAAAAACCAAACCATACTCTTAATCTCTTTGTCATATTGCAGTGTTTACTTGTGTCCTTGCATTCTACAAACTGCAGGTTGTTACTGAAAAGTCTCAGAGTTGAGTGTCGGCTTAACTCTTGTCCCCAGTAAGGTGTCTTCATGCAACGAGGCTGAAACTTTAGGTATCCTCATAGAAGGACAGAAACTTGGATGTAGAAAGTAGTGCAGAGACCTCATGGGGAAACTCTGAAAAGAAAACACTCCTTTTAATAGCCACTTACAGTTGCTAAGTGAAAACAGTGGAGTTAACCTGTCTCATGGTTTAGACAATCCCAACACTTATAAATGTGAAAATTAATAGTTAAGGTTGTCATAAATCTTACACTGCCCATATAGTAAATAAGCACACTATTTTTATCAACTTTAACCTACATTAACTCAACTCCAAGTAATTACTAGTTATTTTAGCTTTGTAGTAGAAAGAGGCAGGCTAAATTCTGAGTATTGGTTTGAAAACCCCAAGTGCTGCTTTTGTAGCTCTAATGTCAAAATACTAAGAACTACAGAGCGAATCTTGCATGAAAGAGTAATAAACCTGGTGTATAAATAAACCTAAGTGCTTATGATATATTCCTAAAAACCCCAAGTACAAGTGAGTAGCTATACATTAAACTTTTACCAAAGCTCTGTGTTAACTGTTTCCTTTTGAACTCTCCGTACAGGATGATGCAGGATCATCTTTTTTTGGATATTGCAAGTGCTAAACCGGAATATTTGCTTTCAAATAAATAGGGGCTGTGCCCTCTTAAAGCAGTTTAATGTAATATAATACTGCAAAATCTTACCAGTTTTAGTTGCAATGAAGGTTCTCATAGGTGGGGAATATATGTTTCCTTACCTGATGAGGGTACAAGGACAGAGTCCAATTTACGTCCACAGTCGCTTCTTCCTTTACTTTTAAATTGCTAAGGGTTTGGCAGTGATGTGTTAGCTAGGTATGCTTTGTCACCTAGCAACATTAAACAGACTTGAAACAAATCGTATTTGGAATAGGCAGTTTTGGACCATGATTACGTGCAATAAATCTGGGTATCCCTGGCATTCTCCAGTATCAGATATTGCTCTGACATCTCCGGGTGTCCACTTTCCTAAGAAACATTTGGAAAGCAAATGGCTTCTATTTGCTTAAATTTAAAGTGACTTAAGTTTAGTTCAAACTTGAACAAAACTTTTGGAGAAGAAAATACCATGAAAGAAGACCCTGCTCTTCAAAATAACTCACCTGTGTTGCGGTTAAATGGGGTTCCCACCATAACAATTAAATGTGGTGATCCTCAGTGCTATATGCTAGGCATTGAATGAAGTGATCTCTGACATAACTAGTGCTGGGGACCTCTAAGGCTTTACCAGTGCTAGCTAAACCAACACTTGAGACCACAGCAGCAGCTAAACTAAATGTTCTTGCAAAGTGTGTACCTACAGCGTGTAGGTACATGGGTATTTCAGTATGTAGCAAGAAACACAAAAGGTAAGTAATGGTAAAGTTGAGTATCTCACAGTTACTTTCCAAAGGTGATGGTTTGTGTAGGTGTATACACTCCAGAAGATTTTTATTCTTGACAAATAGAGTGGGGAGGAGTAGTGTATTTCCTCTCTGCTCACTGGCAGCAATTACAATATTCTTTGTCATTACATGATGGGGTTTGTGTACATTCTAACCTCCATGAACAGCAGGCATCAGTCAGTGATCCTGATTTCTGTTGCCCTCTTTCATTAGCACGCTTGCTCTGAAGGAATAAAGGAAAAAAACCAAACCAAACCTTCATTAAAACCTTGCAAGAAGAGACTGGGAAGTGTGTAATGAGCAGTGCTGTGCTGATATGTTTTAATAAATATTAGTTTACTGCATACCACAACAGAGAGCAAATACATGCAATTACTTACAAATTTCTTCAGTGTTTGTACTTATAAATCTCTGCCTAAGTCTTCCCAGCTGGGAGTTAGGCTGGTCTTTCTGCTGTGGAAGCAGGGCTTTGTTCTCATGTTCAGCTTCGGCTCAGTCTGGAATAATTCAGAAACGTATTAGATAGATTGCTGCTCCCAAAAGGCATAATGAAATAACCTTCACTCCCAGCCTTAGGGAAATAAGCACACAATCAGGGTTTGGGCAGATTTCTCGATTAAACAAAGAACTAACTGTGCACAAATTGCTCCGTAACAATTTGTAAAGAGTCCACTTTATAAATCTCTTGCAGATGTAAAGCTGATATTTTTTAATCAGAATGGCAGAGCTGTTCGAGTCGAAATGTCTTCAACATTTTCCCTTTGCTCTGCAATTAATATCAGAAATATTTAGATTTGAAATGGAACAGGTAACGCATCCTAGGTTATTTTTGATTTGGTGTTGGGAGCTGGTGAAACGCAATGTCAAACCCAAGCTAAAAACCTCCATTTAATACGTACAGGGAACTTAATCCATCTGGAATAGATTCAGGATAACTTGGTGCTGTCAATTTTTATTTTGTTTAATTTCATATGGTGTTCAGCAAAGGAATGAAAAGTTATTGCACTTAATGTTGTTGTGACTTAAGGTGTTCTCCGGTCAAATTATCCAATAAATCAAAATCAGGCTGTGATTGTAGCTGCTAAGCGTTGTTTAGAATAGGATATTTAGGAGATTTTTAGCAGTTTTCCATTGATTGAACAAGACGCGTGTCATGCAAAAAGCATGCAGTATTTTGATGAATAGCTGTATTAGATGGTAAGTCTAGGGACCCAGTAAACACAACTTCTTATTTTACTGGCCTTTGTTTTTTAGCTCAGGGGCCTCAGTGTAAAACAGAATACCACTCGAGTATCATTCTGATGTCTTACTGCTTATCTGCAACCTATGGTCTTACCCTCTGAAGTCTCCTCCGACATTTAAAAATACATACCTATTTTGTAGGCATCAGCTTGCTGCTGATTACCTCATTCTTCAGCTAATTAGATGGTTCGAAGTCCCGCTCCCACCTAAATGCACAAGGATATTACTCCAGCTTGTGGAAAGAGGTAGAGATTTTCAGACTGTTTCCGTGAAGCAGCCTTCCTGCTCCTTAGGCTGGTGTCTGCTTGCATCTCTGCCTCTGGTTCTTGGCCTGCTGCGTCCAGATACCAGAGCCGAAGTCAGCAAACCTGCAGTCACATAACAAAGCAGAATCTTTTCCCTGGTTTTCTATGTCACGCACTGAAGAGGAGTTGTGCGTGTATCAGCACAGCTGCCAGCAGATGCTGGTAGGTCCTGTTTATACAAGCACAATGTTCAATTTCAGTATAAGCTGACCTGATTTTGAAAAAGTGAAGTTTCCTCCAGATGCATGCAGCTACTTGCCATAAAGCACAGCTTGAGTACTGCATAGCCAGCTGCTGCCTGGACCAGCTTAAAGACCAAAGGTGTCAGTGTAGCCTGGGGAATGGCTGAGCCCATGGTGTGCTTGGTGTTCTGCCCCAGAACATCATCTGTCTGCTGCTCTGCACTGTTATCAGTTGGGAAAGTTTTGACATGAAGGCTCTCTGCAGCGTTTTACCCTTCGTAGGTAATGTGTAGTTCCTCACGCAGGCCCAGCTGGCCTGGCACTACCTCCCCCTTTCAAAGGAAATACGTGAGACATAAGCAGGAAGCTTGCTCCTGTACTCCATTAAATTAATGACAGAATTGGAGTTTCTAGTTGTGTAAGTTCAGCTGTGGTTTGGGTGTGTGTTGTAAACGGGGAGGTAAAAATACCTCAATACATCCTCAGTGGAGAATGGACTTGCCACATGTGTGTAGGTAAGAGTGTAGCACCCTTGTTCATCTTGTTTTCTTCATGCGCCTGGTTCAGTGAATGGCTTTTTTTGTGTAAATAGAGTAGAAAAATACTAAAATGGTTTCAGGAGGAACAAGTTCTTGGTCTGCTCGCTGTGAAGGGAAACAATGGGTAACCAGCATCCTGAGCTAAAGAGAGGAAAAATACAACTGTGTTTACTGGGAAATTCATCTTTTACTCTGTTTCATGTTTGACAGGACCTTCTGACAGCTTTTACCGATCAAGCAGATACGAAACACTGTTCAAACTGCCTGTATTCTGATAGCTGAAGCCAGGGTTAGGAAATGAACTTTACAATTATAGTGGACATTTAATTCAATACAGTGTTGTTCACAGTAGAGACTAACAACAGCTTGAGGTACTCTGCTTTTACACTGGAGAATCTGCAGTGGCATGTTGAACAGAAAGGCCCCAGCTTGGTTTTCCTTTAAAATTGCATTTAAATGTACACTAGATACACATTCATCACTTTAATCTAAACTCTACTGTAAATTGACATGTATAGCCTCTGAGATCATACACTTTCACAGAAGTACTCTAATGAAACTTGGCAGCTTTCACCCCGTAACATCATTTGTTCCATTCACTAGCAAAAGCAGACCTCAAACAAGTCAAAACTGCTCAGTAACGAGTTCCATTATTTTTCTTCATGTTTTTGGAGTCTCAAATGCCTCCTGTCCTGTGTCTTTATTTTACAATAAGTCACAAGAGCACGACAAGCCTGCAGATGTATCAAAGGAAAGCTTTCTTATGTGAGATCCTGAGATTTGTCATTTGCTGTAACTGAGCATGGGACTTCAATTAGTATGAGTGACTTCTTGTCAGTAAGGAAGCTTTCTTCTCAAAACTAGCACATTAGTTGCTTGATGTTCATGGATGCTGTTACATTACAGTTGCCTGTCACCTAGATGTTTCTGTCATAGTCTTTTGCATCCCTGTTGATGCTCATAATGCTGACATGAGAACCGGTGCCAAAGTAAGCTCATAAATATAAAGGCTTTGTTTGAATTAACCATTTCCTCATGGAAAATGACATGCTATTTTCCTCATGGAAAATGACATGCTGTTTGTCGCAGAAGCGTCCCTGAAGCTGGGCTGGTGAGCGACTTGGTCGCAGCCATTTCTTGTCAGCAGGAAGGGAGGTGTCTTGCTCAGTTTTGGAGTGGAATGGGGAGAATGAAACTTGACATGCTGTTTTGCCTTTGTTAGGGTCAATCAGTGTAACCCAGTGTTGTCCATCTTAACCTATAGGGATAAGGAAAAACAAAGCTATAGGAAAACCCCATTTGTGCCACCTGTGTATCTGGTGGAATTAAAGCAGCATTTCCGTGCAGTTTCTGTTGTGTGAGCTGTGATGTGTGATCTGTCTTAGCTCAGAGTTCTAACTTGAGCTCACTGCAGTGGGGCAGTAATACCTGAATAGGAAAAAATTACTGGAATGCATTCTGTATGGCTCTTTCAACTTCACTGTGCAAGTGATTTCTGTAGTCATTCACAAGTTGATAGGCTTTATTGCGCTGAATTAACCTCTTGTGTTAGCTAAAAATAACGGCAAAGTCTCTTCTATATTGTTTTTTTTCTATATGTGTATATTATCTATTTTAAAATCTATTAATATATGTAAATGTAGATCCTTTGTTCTGTGCTTTTTCTAGCTTTGAAGAAAGCATTAAGTATTAGTAAACTGAAATAGAATTATAGGTGCAAGGGAAAGAAAATCTGGTTTAGTGTAACTGTCTTCCCTTTAAAATATGGCCTGATTCAACATGTGAGCTGATGACCCACTGAAGTCTTTTACAGAAGTCAGTGTTTGTCTGCAAGCCATCAGTAGGTCAGTCAGTTGATGGCTTCCAACCTATCTGTGTGTGTTAACCTCATTAATCTGCACAGGGATTAATGTGTGTCTTCAGGGGCTGTTCTGATGAACTCTCTAGATTCGTATTTTTGGAAGCAGGATCAGGTGCCTAAGAAGTCAGAGGGGAGAATTTGTCTTAGTAATTAATTAAATATCTCTGTGTGTATGAATTCTAAAGTAATCAAGAAAAAACCCTCAGAAAATGTAGGACCATGGTGCTGCATGACTTGGGCTTTATAGCATGCTAGGGGTTCCCACCAATTATGCCATGTTGTGTAACTGAGCTGGTTTACAGAGCATCTAGAAGCAGGGGAAGAGGATACAAAGCCTCTTTCAGCGGAGCTGTAAATGTCTTTCCGATAGCAGAAGTGAGGAATGTCCACCCGTTTCCAACTGTTCCTGACTTGGATTGCTTCTGTTCCGATTTGTTTTTTCTTGGCTTCTGCTCACTTTGTACGTTCTGTCAAACCTTTTTCCTCTCTTTTCATGCAGTGTCTCTGCAGTGTGCGTAGATAGTGATGAATGGGAACCCTGATTCAGAACACCTGGCTGCAGTGAGGCTTTCCTTTAATGGTAAATAAGCCAGCTCATTTAGGGCAAAGAATTCATGTACCTCATTCTGATGATCAAGTTTAAACAGCAGTCTTATATATTCAGACTCCACCATGCAGGGGAAAGCTGAATATGCCACTGATAATATACATTCTTTTGTTGTCAGTTGCTTTCAGCTTGGGTCTTTGTGGTGCCCCGCAGGTTTTATTTGATATGTCACTTTGTTTTGTCTTTACTTTCCATGCTCCAGAATCCATAGGAATCTCCCTCCTTTTTGTGAAAGGAACTGAAGATGCCTTTCTGTGGTTCTGCCTGTGGTTAGTTATTTCCACATGGAAGTTAGGACCAGCTTCCTGCTATGGTAGCAGCAGCTACCCCTGCTGCCTGTTCCTGTTGCTCTCTCCATGTATATATGTGCCTTGTATTGCAGAGCTTTCATTACATAGCTTATGTTCTGGTTGTTTGTGAATGGTTGAAAGGTGAAGTCTAAGAGTTCAGATGAATATGATGAGGGGAGGGAGGTAAAATTTGGTGACTGGAGGAAGGTTTGGGTTTTCCATTAGCTGGTGATGAAAGCTGAAAATGCCTACGTGCCACAGGCTGCTCTGAACACCTTCATTAAGATGGAGTGAATTGGCCGTGCAGGTACTTGGATCTATGATTTTTCTAGCAGAGTAATAGAAACACCCTAGACTGAGCACTAAACTTGGACAGGACAACTTAGCTATCAGTCTTGTCACACATTCAAGTGCCTAGCCTAAGATACATGTAAACAGAATAGCCATCCTAGGCATGAAATTGTGCCAGCACTCTGGATGACAGCCTTGACACCAAATCACCAAACTGTCAGATTCCCACTGTCTATATATGTGTGAGTGTGTATCAGCTGTTCTCCCACTCTATGGCTCACTTTTCACTGGACTGAGTTTTCTTGTGAGACTTTGTTTTTAATTTACCTGTAAGTGAAAAGGATCAATCTATGTTCAGGGCTTCATTTCATGAAGTATCCTTTAAACACTTCTACAGAGCATTTTTCTGTGTTAATTTGGACACAGACTCTCTTTAGTCCTTTCTCTGTAGTTTTTACCAGTATCTTTTTAAAACCCTTGTTGTTTCTGTCCACAGGCTGGACATTTCTTACAGCTGCATTTGCTACCACTGTATATGCAACCATGATTCCTACTGCTTCTTACAAGGTCACGCTGCTGGCATTTTGCAAGCTCCTTCTTGGAGGATTGCTTCTGCTCGCCCCAACAGATCTGAGGCTTGTTACCCTTGGTACTTTGTGATTGTTTTGTTTTCCCTTTAGAACTTGAATTCAAATCTGGCCTGGTCTAGTCTGCAGGCAGAATGTCCAATTCTCACTGTTTTTTGGAAGTATTAATTATAGGGTGTCTTTAGAGCTTCTGATCCCTGCTGTAATCTGATCTCAAATTAAATAATCCACAGGTCTCCAAACCAGCATGTTAACTCATCTGTCTCAAAAGAGTAACGAACTTACTTGAGGCTTTTCCTCTTAGAAAGCTTAACAAGTGATGCATCTCAGAAGTTTTAGGTTTCAGTAGTCTAAGTTTCTGTAGTACAGTTATACTTGCACTTCTTCATGCAACTATCAACTGTGAAACAGACCCAATTCTTCTGTCCAGCAATAGTGAATTTCAGTCATAGAGAGATGTCTGGTGCCTGTAGCATGCCTACTAGTCAATGCTTAGGAAATGAGCCTGTGCAGTAAACTCTACAGAGAGCAGAAAGGGTTGATGATCCATAAATCGGCTTGGACAATATGACTCTTGCTTCCAGGGTAGCAGTGCTACAGTGTTGGGAGAAATGATGGACATAACAAAGAAGCAGGTGTGAAAAACGAAGGTTAAACCCAGTCCTCTATATTGAGAATTACAGGGGCTTCTTGAGGTGTCTAGACGTTTGTCTGTGTCCAGAAGACAAGTAAGCAACAAAAGACAATAGGAAAAGGAATGACCTAATGTAAGCAGTAGCAAGATATGACCTATGCAAAAGTCATAGGTTCATAGTTGTTAACAGGCAAAAAGGAAATTAGCTTTGTAGGAGGCTGTTGCTACATCTTGGCATAAAGGAGAAAGAGCTCTAAGCAGAAGGCTCATCAGTTGGCCCTTCTATTGTATGAAGGTCAGAAGAAATTACTCGTGTGTGTTGCTGATATGTAATATAAATTCTCCCAAATTAATGAAGATGGCCACACAGGGGTAACATCATTTAAAGGTGTTAACACAGAAAAAGAGGTAGGAAGACTAAGAGGATGTGATAAGATGGCATATTGCGTGCCAGTCCCTATAGGTAGACAAGGTTTATAGAAATGATAGAGGAATAACGAATTGATATGTTAAAAAAACCCAACAAAACACCCCACAAACACACACACCCCACCCCCCAGCCAATCCCAAAACTTTTAAACTGTCACTGAACTTGAAGCTGAGAGCAGAGGTTTTTGGTTTGGTAAGGAACAGCTTGGTGGGCACAGACTCAGATACCAGTCTATAGGGATGTTTCTAAAGTAGTAGATGTATCTGTAGTTCTAGCTACCTTATAGATGCTGATCTTGATAAAGTATCCATTTAGCTTTAGAAGCATGGGGTCTTCTCAGGCTAAATGATGTCACCTCTTAGAATATACCACAATACGTCTGTTCAACATGGAAGATCTATGTTTCTGTGATCACATCCTGCTTGTTGAATGGACTTGTGTGGTAGTGAAAATAAGAACCTCTTTATTGGTGAATGATGGACAAAGTATACACTGTATCCTAGTTAAGTGTACACAGCTTACTGCATCCATCTGTAATAATAAGAAATATATACATATAAACAAAAAACCCCACAAGAGACAAAATAGGCTGCGCCAGAAACATCCCAGGTAGCCATCAAGGGTTGAATATGTATTTCATTTAAAATAATCTCCTATTTTCCTTTCTATGTCTGTACTCGAATGAAAATTGAATTCAGGCAAGGTGGCAGAGCAGCACCAAAATACATAACCTGTTCTGAAGGTGAGGTATTGGAAGAAAAATAAATTGTAAGAAATTGAAGCCTTGAGAGAGAGGTTGAAGAGATACAAAGAGAACTTTGCGTGCTCTACGTGGCTGGTTTATCCTTCAGTCAGCCAGGCACAGGGTGACAAGCTGTTGACTCAAAAGCCTCTGCAGGAATGTTAAATGGTTATCGTTATTTAGTACTTAGGTTCTGTTAAGTGACAGCCTCCTCTTTACATCTTCAAAACACTTTTCAAGCATGCACTAGTTTGCAAGGCTGGAGCCTGCTCTTTATTTACAGGAAGGCCTCGACCTCTGTCTTAAATCCCACAGTGGAGCTGAGCTGGGGAGGAGGTAGAGTTTCTGCTTTTGCTGGTCCCTGCTTGCTCTTTGTAGCACCGAAAGAGTCTCAAATAGGTTGGCTTACTCTGGGGGTTGCGGCTGGTGAGCCCTTTTACCTGTGATTATTAGGGGTTGTTCATTTAGAAGCTCTGCTCTGAAGCTGTGGTGTACAAACTGAAACAGCTCCTGAGGTCCCCACAGGGCAACCTGCAGGTTAAGGGAAACCTAAAGCTTCTTCATATCAGGGGGCCGGGGCTAAGTTCTATTTTGTTGTTTACCCTGGATAAATGCCATTCACTAATCTCTTACTGGGAGCTACACAGTTCTTACCAGGCAGTGAAAACAGCTTATGTTCTAAAAGCCTGTATTAGAAAGTTGGGAAAACTAATGATCAATAACAATGGTGAAGTTTGGGTTTGATTCGTGTCAGAGTAATAAATATATTTGAAAGTTGGAGGTGAAAATTCACCCTTCTTTAAGTCTAGCAATCCCTGTTTCCCCCCCTTCTTTAAGCATATTGACTTTAGGGAAGTATAAGTTAAGGAACCTACGACTTGTGTACTTAAATCTATACTGAGAAGCCTAAATTTAGGCCCTGGTCTTTCAGTCTTGGCTGTAATTATTGTATGCTCCTTCCTCAGATTCAGTCCCTCCTTTGAGTTCTGTGACGTACTCTGAAGAGTTTTGCTTCCTTTGTTTTGCAGCTGACTTCCAAATTGCTGTAATCTGGTCAGTATTACATGATTATTTCGGCTTAGAATATCTCTACCACACAATTCACGTGCTTTGTAATTAAGTTATATTTGCAATGAAAAACTAGATCCAAACAATGAAAGACAGGGACAAGACTTGATCATACAGCTTGGGGGAGAAAAAAACAGCAACACCCCAAACCTCACCATATTAAAGCTCTAATTTTTTTCATGTGTTCAGTTCATTTTCGTCATCAGATGTTCTTCTTTCCTTCTTTGTCTTGCCAGCAGCGCAGTGCACTATTTATGCTTCAGATGTGCTTTGGGGAAACTATGATTTTTGCAAGGTGAAAGTGCCTCTTGGACCTTTTACAATGCCCTTTGGTGTGCCTTTATTCTGGAAGAAGAAAATGTTAGTTCGGCAGAGGCCAGATGAGAATTTTAGACAGTTCAGGTACATTAAAGTATCTTATACTCACAAATTCAGGGTTTTTTGCGCGTTTTGCATTCTTTTATGAATAGACATAGTGTGTAAAAGTCGAGTACATTCAGCACACAATGAAAAATACCTTTGTTAAGAAGTCGGGCTGTTAGAAAATCCTCTTAATACTGGGAAAATATCAAGTTATGTGACAGTAGTTGCACATTTTTGAAGCATGACCAAGTAACAGATCAGTTGAAGCATTTCCCTACCCTCTTGTTCCCCCTACGCCTATGGAACTGGGAGGAAATGGATCCTACACACCCACCCATTCACAAAAACCCTGGAGGGAAGCCAGCTGCCCTCTCTTTCTGCATCCCTGAGCTAAGCTCTGGTCTCTTTTCCCCTTCTCTTACTCCTGTTTGCCTGCCAGATTTGTACCTATTTCAGTAACAAATGAGCTCTGAGGCCTTCTCACAGAGGTCCCTAGTAATGCTCACTATCGGATCCTCCTCCTTGTGCTTTCTAAAACCTGTGTTTATGCTGGACTCCAGTTTGTTGGGAAACATTTTTCTTTTTAGCTGTTACTTTTTCTGATTCTCCTTCAACTCTCTCTGTTCTTGTCTGTTGTTTCAAAGTGCCTATGCTGACATAGGCTCCTGCCAGCAAGTGATGGGGCAGGGGGAAGAAGTTCAAAAGCCCTTGCACACATCCATATGCCGCTACTTTGCCAATACCTCTTTCCCAGCTGGTCTGGCAGCAAAAGTAGTACCTGTTATGGAGGCAGCAGCCATTGCAGGCACTCCAGATGCTGTGGCTGGAGCAGTGTGGTGGGATTTAAACACACAGTTCAACGTGCCTGGGGGTTTGAGCCTGAAGCTGTCAAATGAAAAACAGTATGTACTGAATTGTCCCCATAGTGATTCTCAGCTGCTTTGGGAATGTGGGTTTTGGAGCATGTCCAGAGTCCAACTCCTGCCACCCCTAATCCTCCTCCTTTTTTTCCTCTTTTTCTGTGGTGTGGTTAACACTGTACAACGAGCCTCTGGGATGTTAAATAGAACATTGGCTGGAAAAGCTTTTCCCAGCAGACACCTCTATATTTTATTTGATGGGCTAGAAACTCCCTGGCGTGTTTTACCTTCCAATCTGCTAAGGGCTGGTAAGGTACGAGCCTCTTTAAGAGGGTGAATGTGTCTGTAGATGTCAGAATGCTTCGTACAGCCATGCCCCACTTAAGGCACTGGCTCTGCGGGAGTATATCAGATCATTGTGTGGTTTTTACATGGGAGATGCAACTCCCAGCCTCTGGGAGAGTTTCACTGTACTCCGATGTCTGCATGTGCTGGCTGCATCTCTTATGTACAGGCAAAGCCCCAGCAGGCTCTTGTGTGTGTGTGTGTGTGCACCAAATGTCCCTGGTCCTGATAGAAATGCTTAAGAACTGAATACGCAACATAACGCTTAACTAGCCCAAAGCAGCCTTGTCCGTTTTTCTTCCAGCCCCGTCAGGCCTGCAGAAGTCATTACGTTTGGAGCCTGCTGCATGCTTCGCAGGGTTTGTGTGAGATGAATGAACTGGGTTCTCAATCAGACTTACTTCAGTCTTGCCATGCATACTGCTGGCCATTGGTGCCAGTCAGGAGTTATTCATGTCCCCATAGCATAGGTCTCATTTCAGCATGGTCTTCTTGCTCCTCCATACCTGCTAGCTCAGCACCAGGGAAAAAGGAGCTTTCTTCTGCTCAAGGCACACAGCTTCAAGCCAGAGATTTCTTTCTGCTGAGCTCACGTGCGCAGGAGAAACGGCATCCACCCGTGAGCCAAGTGTTCCAGTTAAAGGATGAACTTAATTAGGGATTACTTACAGAGAGTTTGCTGCCCCCCTGACCCTCACCCTGTTATGCACAGCTTGGGAGTGGAGAGAGGAGGGAGCATAAGGCTCTGGTTTTCTCCCTCAGCCTGTGTCTGAAAAAGAGACTCTCCCTTGAATGTTTTTTCCCCACAAGCAAATTCTACGCCAGATCTGTAATCAGATACAAACAGGAACAAATGCCAGAAGCAAAGGCAGCCAAAGGGAGCTTTTCATCTTGAAAACTGCCTTCCCACCTGGCCAAGAAGGCCCTGCAGGTACCTGGCATGATGTGTCAGCCCTCCCTGAGTCACCCATTAGGGCAGGCTGCGTGTTCAAATACTGACTCTCGGCTCCATTGGGTCCTGGTTGTTGTTGCCTTACTTTGACCTTCTTAGTATCTTCATTTCAGTATCTACCAAAACAGACCAGCTTTGTGCCTGAAGAAGGGGGTAGTTCCGAGTTCTTCTGAAACACTTTGGTTTGGTCTCAGATTCTACTGTACCTCATCAAAGGATTCTTCACTGTGTTCATTGTCTCTGTTGTTGGTTCCCCCCAAGTTCTGCCTACGACTTACCGATGAATCTGCAGACCTAAGAACAGTTTTCAAGCTCCAGCTGCTTTAGCTATTTGGGGTTTTTCACCCAGTTCTAGAGATCCATTTCGGTGAACCGAAGATAATACTAAATGTATTTGTTGCTGCTTTGAAGCCTTGATGGTGTTTGCACATGAGAAATGGACAAACCCCTCATATTTGCTCTTGTGCACTAAAGGGCAGCTTGTGCCAGCACTATTGTAAAGAGCAGTGGAGTGTTGCCATCTTCTTCTGACTAATGAGAGTATGGCACCAAGAGGAATCTAGGAGCGCAGGCTATTGTTGGTGCTGCTTGTTCACATTTCTCTGTGAAGAAGGCTGCTGAGCTCAAGCGTGATTGAGAGTCTCTTGAGGATGACCCTGGGCTTGGGCATCAAGTGAGAGGTCATTTTTTCCAAAGGGATGTCACCTCAAGTTAAACACTTGGAAATGACAAGCCATGGTGATCTCTTTTGAAGCTAAACCAGAGACCTGCATTTCTTCAGTGAATGCTTGTTATGTATTTTTCCTCTTTAAAGTACATCCGTGAGATGCTCACACAAGTTGTTCTCTTGAGCTTGTTTGCGGTTTTTACTGCTGCAGTGTGGGTAGATGGAATGAAACTAATTGCTGACTGCTTGAGTAAAGAAAGGAACAGAAATAACACTTGCAGAGAAAAAAATGGGACAATGGCTTGTCCTATGTTCCTAGGACTCTTCTCTGTGTTTGTGGCTCAAAAGATTCATGATTTCCTTATATTTGAGCTATTCCATGGAGCTTTTACACTGATGGCAGGAGAGCGTTCTGCTTCTGGATGGAAAGCTGTGGTCTGTTGGCTGGTGCCTGAGGTGGAACTTAGATTGACTCCAGCACCTTGAACCGTCAGCCCAACAGTACCATGTGCTGTTTGGTAAGCGTAACTTCTTGCAGAAGCTGAGCAAAATCACTCTGAGTAAAATTTAGGTGTCTTTTAAATACCAGGGCAGGCTGAGGCATCTCCTCTTTCATTCAGGTGGTCAAACAGAAGGGACATGTACATGCAAACCATTCTTTTGTTATTAATACATGGAATAAATATGTGCAATAAAGGAAGAAACAGTTACTGTCTCTTGAGTCTTGTACTACTCACAGTTGTTCCTACCGAAGATGCTTTAAGGACAATGGCCAGACACATTCCAGCTAGTAGCTGAATGTGCTAGGGAACAAAAAAGCTGCAGCGAAGGATTCACTGGAATGTTGTAAAAAATGGCTTGTATAGAAGTGGTCTGTTTCAAGTTGGAGATTGGTGAATGGCATAATGAAAAATAAATTGTTTTTCCCCGTTTTGCATTAGAAAAGCCTCAGGCCAGAAACATCTTGGAAAGAAATGGATTTTTTTTTTCTTTTTTTTGCCCTTCTGAGTGGATCAGAGTCGCTTGGAAAAAAAACAAACCCAAACCCATCATATTGTTTGTGCATAACCCACAAGAGCACCAGGATTTGGAGTCCTATTTTTAGTGTCAGTAAGTCAACCAGCTTGGTACGCTGGGAAATCCCCAGCTTCTGGCACCTAAAGGTTAATATTATCAGCTCTCCAAGAACTGGTTTAGAAGATATTTTAGTTTCATTAGCTCAGCTTATGCTATCAGTTGTAATAATAATAGTAATTTTATTGCTTGTATTATCGTAGCCTCTCAAAGAGCTGGCTGAGGTTGTTATTTTCTCTAGTTTATGCTGAAACTTAGGGGTGTTATTTCCACTTTTAACCTAAATTCAGTCTTTCCACTAAAAAGCTTGGAGAGGATCTGTCTACCTCATGTGTTTCAGTAAACAATCTTCATTAACCCAGACAGATCTTCAAGCAGAGTGTGGAAGAATCCTCAACTCTTAATAGAGAGGATGAAAAATACCCATTGTCCAGGAAGCATTAAGTAGTCAGAAAATCATTGCTAATGTGATGTGCAATTCTGGTATGGACCAAAACCTTTAAGCAGCTTTTAAGGTCATCACAGTGAAACCCCACAGATTTTAATGCCAGCAGATACCATTTATAACAAAGATGTTCTGTCCTGCTATCCCCTACCTATTCAAAATAGGAACTTTGTGTATGTAAGCATGCAAACCGCATACTATTGAAAGATCCTGTACCTACATACCTGCTCGTGTGTGGCTTTGTTGGATCTTTTTATTTGCTCACAGGTTATAAAAGCTGGGAATTTCTCATTTTCTAGCTTTTTCTCTGCAACCATAACAACTGGAAACATACATGCGGGTGTTTGGGGGTTCTGTGTGGTGGGTTTTTTCTGTAACTTTTTTTAGATGAAAGAACACTGCTGAAAACAAAAACAAGATTCATGATAAAATCCCAAGAGCTGGCTACACTGATTCCACTGAAATGAATGATAAAAAGTCATTGACTGAGCAGGGCTTAATTTCACCCTACAAATGAAAAGAACTGGAACTTATGTTTTGAGTCACTGCAAGCTTAAAGTTGTGGTTGCCAAGGTGTCTTAACCTTCAGGTTCATAACTGATAATACTTGATTCCCCCTAATAAAGATGTCTGTTCCTCTCCTCTTTATATGATAGCTGGCGTAACACCAGTACTCTCACAGCTTGTGAACCTTCAACCTACAGCCAGGTGCTGTCAGTCCTTGCTTATAAACTGAATGGTTTTTAGATTTTGGGGGTTTTATTTTTGCCCGAAAATGGATTTAAGATCTTATGAATAGTTGCTAATTTATTTTTTGAGGTTATACATCATAAGGTTAAGATCTGGGCATACCGTGGGTCTGTGCTTTCTGACTGATGCCAAGCGATGCTGTCCCTTCAGCTTCCGGTGATAGCTCTGAAGGCAATGGTAGTGATGGATGGTGGTGAGAGTGCCTTTAGTTGTAATGAGCTGCCTCAGTGTCCTTTCCTTCAAACATGCAAATGTCTGTATTTTGATTAAAGCTTTCAGTTGGCACAAAGTAAAACCAGCAGGGTGTGACAGCAAACTGAGGTGCTTTGCTCCCTTGAAGGGTGTATTCCCTGGTCGGTGGTGAGTGTTCGCTGCATTGGCATGTGGAGAGGAGAGCAGGGGATGGAGTCTCCTAGCACTGGCTGCTTTCCGTTGCCTCTCCTCTCCATGTCTAGTCGTCTTCCTCCTCATTTCGTACTTGTTTCTGGGATTTGAGTGTCATGCGCTCCTGAGGCAATTGAATTGCCATGTATAATTTGTCCAGGAAGACAGAGCTTAGTGCTTTATCTGGTGATAGCAGCCTTCCAGTACCTAAAGGGGCTACAAGAAAACTGATGAGCGACTTCTTACAAGGGCCTGTAGTGACAGGACAAGGGGAATGGCTTTAACCTGGCAGAAGGGAGATTGGGATGAGCTCTTAGGCAGAAATCCATCCCTGTGAGGGTGCTGAGGCGCTGGCACAGGGTGCCCAGAGAAGCTGTGGCTGCCCCATCCCTGGCAGTGTT
>JBCJKH010031776.1:0-21422 GCA_039877255.1 Loriculus beryllinus
TGCTGATTCACATGTCATGAAGTTTGCAGGGGAGAGGGAAAATTCACCTCATCTCTTACAGACCTAAGACTACTTTGTGCTGCGATGGTCCCTTTAAGTATGAACCTGTGATGGTAACCAGTATGCTCAAGTTGCAAGGACAGTGGCCAGCCATGTAGGACAAACTGCTACTCCATGATTCCTTGCACAAACGGTACCTCCTGCTGTGATGCTGAGGAATTCAGTGCCACATCTGCCTAACAGTTTGGCCCTGCACTGCTGTGGCATCGCTGACTGAATATTCTTCAAACAGAGCAAGTACCATCTGCTGGGAAAACGCCCATGTGTGAATATGCAATGTAGAACCTGCCACTAAACGTGATGCCTCCCTCATTTCTGTAGAACTCCTCACACAGTTTGGGTCAATGATATTGTGAGACATAGAAAAGTAGGTAAGTTTACTGGTGTGGTTTTCCAGGCTGAATTGTGTGATTCTCTAGTGCTCCAGTTGGAAGCAGGCAATCTACATTTGCCAAGTTTCTCTTGTTATGCGTCTCACTGGATGCAATTTTTTTACCATGCAAGTATTATTCCATGAAGTGGCACTGCCTGAAGAGTAAATCACTATGGTGCTACATCAATAAGTACAGCAAATCTTGGTACAGAGTGAAACAAAACACTGTTAAGACTCAATAGACTCTGGCTATAAATCTAACCCATGGCAACAATCTCCATTTTAAGCCTTCCCCATCAGGAGATTCAATACATTTATATTACCTGTTTGTTACACCTTTTGTATAAGACTACACTAGGCTTCTTCAGCCATACTAACTACTCACTGGAAGCTGAAAATTGGTTAATATGAAAATGTTTGATAATATAGTTGAAAATGAATAAACTGGTAGATTGGACACTGAACGACAGATTCATCCCTTGCTTGGTAAAAAGCAGGTGAATCCAGCTTGACAGCCAGTGTCTATGTCCAAATGTTTTAGCTGAAACTTGGACTTGGACTCAGGCATAGCAGGTTAAGGGTTTTCTGGGATGGAAACTAGATGTCCACCTATGGGTCTTTGTGAGATTCTTTATTGCTAGTAAATGTAATTCAACCTGTCTATAGCTTTCTGTCTTCAGCCCGAATAAAGGTTAGTGGAATCAATAAATGTTAATAGAATATAATTAGGCTTGTGTAGGCTGTTTGATGTGGGATCACATGGCACAGTGATTATTAATAAGATAGACTGATTAAAAACTAGTGTGTCATATGTGAATCAGATGAAGACTTTATTAAGTCATAGGGCTTAGATATAAATTGAAATGGGAAATCATCACTGCATGACAAGTTCCCATGGAAATTCATTAACATTAACAATTTCCTCAGTACTTTATAAAGAGCCCTATGAGTTTGGTGCTAATAATTACTATTGGTGA
Source organism: Loriculus beryllinus (assembly GCA_039877255.1). Classification (NCBI taxonomy): domain Eukaryota; kingdom Metazoa; phylum Chordata; class Aves; order Psittaciformes; family Psittacidae; genus Loriculus; species Loriculus beryllinus. The sequence continues at coordinate 1,411 of JBCJKH010031776.1, forward strand.
CATAAAAGATGGTAATGATGAATTATAAAAATAGGTAATATTTTTTTATTTCAACTCTATCTAAGGTCATACTACAAGAAACATATATCACTCACAGGAGCTATGCTGGATACAATTACTGACAGTCAGATTTTACTTGGTGGTACCTTCTTCACACAGATGAAGCAGGGCTGCAGTAAAGTGTCACTATATACTTGAAATCAACTCAAGACTGGCCATTTGATATAAAACAGAACTTGTGAGGTAGCTGGTCTGACTTTTGCTACAATGAAGTCCAGAGAAGTTTGGTTAAGATTTTTTTTTTAAAGTGTTTTTTGCAAACTGTGGCTTATGAAATAATATTTTTTTAATGAAATTGCACCCTAAAATGACAAAGTATAATTTTCAAAAATCACTTACATTAACTCAGCTGACCTTACCATAAAAAGGTGAAATATACTGTCTCTTTAAATGTTATTAGAAAGTTCAATGGTCATAAACAGCAGAAAATATAGCAATAGCTGGATTTTTCACATTTTTCAGAAGAGTAATACCTGATGAGAGTCAGAATATAATCTAAATGATTATCTAACAACAAGATTTACTCTACATACATCTTACTTAATAGAAAATATTTATTGAATATTTAACCTTCTCCCCTGTCCTAAAATTCTCCTTTTCAGAGAAGTATAGGAATATGAGTTTTTATTTTATGTTAAGTGGACTATGGAAGTGTCTATGCTATTGTCTTCCTTATATCCTTTCTAATATTCCATGGCAATGATTTTTACGGAATATATAAAAGGTAAAAGTATTTTTGTATATTATGAATTTTAAAATATCCTCAAGCTTCTCTGTGGATTTTAGCATCCAAAAAGTTGTGCACTCTTTCAGCATCAGAATATGACCTGGTTCTGGTACAGAAGCCAGAGCAGTCAGGTTACGGATGTGACCCACTACATGCATTTACTTTAAATTAAATAAACATTTTCTTCTACAGACACAGGCTATACCAGTGTGTGTGTAAAATATTTATACTACCCCAGATCTTTCCACTGGCATCAACAGAAGTTCTGTGTGTGAGTGTAAAGCATCTTACTCTTCAGCCACCCTCCAGACTTGTACATATAGAAAATACTGTGTTTTGAATCAGATTCACTGTGGGTGTGAATATTCATTGTGTTCCTTTAAGTTTACTCCTGTACAGTAGCAGAAAATTTGGTCTCTTTGTTATTAAGTTCTTCTGTTTAGAATCTGGTAGCAATATTCAGCATATGGATCAGACCAAACAAGTCATTCAGTCAGTGCACAAGAGTCTGCTTTTTAAGGCATTTGTACCTTGCACTGTTGACTAACTGTATCCTAAGGCTGAAGCATAAATTTCTGCCTTATTATAGACTAGAGAAACAAGACAGGAAAGAGACATATAAATTTCCTCACCATGTGAAAATTTTGACCTAGTATTTATGACAAAGCTCAATTGACCTAGATAGTATGCTTAGCAATTTAAAAAAGGGCACTTGCTACTTCCTTAATTTATAAGTTGCAAGGGATTTTGCTGTTTAAGTTATTAAAATAGAAGACTTGTGTCAGCGCTGTACCTAAGATAGTCTTATATGAGCATGGCACTAAAGATAGTCTCCCATAGAGAATAGAGGGAGATGGAGAGAGAGAGAGAGAGAGACAGATCCTGCTGGACAAGGTGAATGTTGTGAATGTTGATGGCTTGCCCTAGTCACGTGGAGGGCTTTTAGTGGAGCAGGAAGTCCAATAAAGACTTTCAATTCCAAACTGCCAGATGAGCCTTTCTTCCTCAGGTTAAGCCCAGTGAGATGACAGTATACATTCACCATCACAGCAAGCATGCAACATTCATGTGAGTGTCCAGTGAATTGTGCCTGATGAATTCTCCCATACTGTTGCATTAAGGGAGTTCTCTTGGCTGTTTCTGAAAAGCAGTAACTTCCTGAATTGCCTCCTATTTGTAACTTGACATGTGAGTGCTGCCACTGTGCCTTAAGGCCAAGTCAAAGAGGAAAGCTTAAATTCCTGCTAGAAATAGCTCTGTGATGTGGTCCCTGTGTGAGCTCCTGTAGTCTCTTTTCTTGAGATTGATGATAGGAAGTGCAGGAGTCTTCCCAGTGTAGGCTTAGTACAGGCTAGGGCAGGGGAACCGTCCTGGCTCCTTATGAAGATCTGTGAATGAACAGTTCTAGTTTGTTTAAAATAATTTGTCAATGTATAGATGTTTTTACCATCTCAACACGTTTCGCTAGCTGTTGGTACAGTTATAGAATCATAGAATCATAGAATCAGGGAATAGCTAGGGTTGGAAAGGACCATAAGGTCATCTAGTTCCACCTGGAACTGCCATGGGCAGGGACATCTTACAGTAGAGATGTACCCCAAGACCCATTCCAGTCCCTCACCACCCTCACAGTAAAGAATTTCTTCCTTATATCTATCCTGAACTTTCCCTGTTGAAGTTTAAACTCATTACCCCTTGTCCTATCGCTACAGTCCCTCTCTAACATCCTTTTAGGCCTCCTTCAGATATTGGAAGGCTGCCCTGAGTCACTGAGCCATAGACCAGAACTATATCTGGATGCTGTATCCATTGCTTGTCAATTAAAGAATATATGAAAGAAAGGCAACATTTCATTTATAACTTAGAATTAGTCAGCTTGGAGCTTAAACCTGTATACTGTGCTATTACAACTGGAACTCAGTGGAAATGGGCCTGGGATCATTTATTTACTAATTAACTGTTGTCATGGAGTGTACCTTGCCAACTATACTTGCCACATCACCATTCTTGAAAGTCACACAGAAGGCAGCATGTGAAAGTGCTCTGTATTAAGAAACACAACAACGTTATTTCCAAACCTGCTAAACTGGCATTATATTCCCTACATTATTATATTTGGCTACTGTTCAGGGATGGAAGAAGGAGGAACCTATAATTTAAAACCTTGTAGAATACCATGGTATAAAAACTTTTAACTCATTTAAAGGTTTTATTCCATTTTGGAAAGTGTTTGACAGAGAATGATTTTTTTCCTATGAGAGTTATTTTTGGCTAAAATGATATTCAAAGCAAAAGAATTTTATAGCTTCTGGGAACCCCAAAACTTCTTTTGTCTTCTATTCCACCTTTGTAAAGTAATCTGACTTTTGACATAACAGAAAATACTGGCATTGCAAAGAGCACCCCATAATGCTGCACAGAAATACGGCTTAAGTGGTAGATAGTCTTTTGCAAGATCGAGACTGAAATTCATCCTTCAGCTAAAAATTATAGAAGCACACTTAATGATTAATAGTATCAGATATAAGAGCTGACATCAGCCTTTGGTCACCCCTTCCTCAGGGATACTCATTGCAAATGACAGTTTGATTCTACATAATGCTGCTAACATGCATTTGAAGGCTCTGATTTTCAGAGCACTGAATTGCCTACATTGTAAAAAAAACCCTGTAGTTGAGCAAATACTAAGAGGTTTTGTAATTTTGCTGTCATTGTGCCAGCCTCATTCACCAAGATCCACACTTCTCTAAAATGAGTCAAATTCGGTTTTCACCTATTTAAAATAATTCTCCCACTCCATCTTTCCTCTCTTAAGGCTTCAGCTGGAGAATTGTGACCATTTTTGGTCCTGCATGCCAAGAAAGACATAAAACTCTTGAGAAGGATCCAGATGAGGCTAGGAAATCTGAGATATGGGAAAGACTGGAAAAACTGAGTTTGTTTATCTCAAATACGAGACTGAGGAGTACAGTAATAGTATTTAAACATATAAAAGGTATCAATAAAAGGGAAAAGAATAAACTGTGCTCCAGTGCGATTTAAGTAATATATTCAGAATAACTTCCTGGTTGTAAAGATAACTGAGATCTTAAGTATAATATTGAGGAAGGCTGCAGAATTGCTGTACTGGAGACGTTTAAGAATATGTTGCATATACATCCTATCAGGATTATCTCGAAATTGGTTCCAGCTTGTGTTGAGGAAAGAAGATTTAGGGCTTTTTGGTATCTCTTCAAATAATCTTTTGACATCTCTTCCAACCTATTTCCTATCATTCTATAATTTTCTTTGTTGAAAGAAGAAAGCATGGCAGAACAGGGTCTTTTGTTTCACTTGAAGAGCAATTTCCAGGAATAGTTTTCTTGCTGAATGTGATATTTGGATTAAAGTTTGACTGTAACAAGCAAAGGAATTCAATAAATACTGTGTGCTTTCTAACAGCTCACAGTTGGTCCATAGTTGCTAGCTATGGTGCTGTGCAGAGTGACTGAGCTGGATGCCCCATTTCAGTCATAGAGGCCATGTGAGAGAAACAAAGAATGGCACCACCTGGAGTGAGGGACTTGTCTGTCTCATTCAAACAGGAACAATGAGGAGAAGGAGCCAGGTCCAGAGAGGCTGAGGGAAGGTTACTAAAAGCATGAGATATCAGAGGGTGGAAAACTCCCTACAGTTCAAAAGAATTGAGAAAAGCCTCCAGGAGAGAGGTGAAGTTTAGTAAAAGGTAGGTATATATTCTTCTGTGTGTGAAAACCTAGTAGGATAGAAATTTGTGTTACATAAGCTTGCCTGGCCATCATCCATGTCTTTCCTCTCCCAGCAATAGTGCCCTTGCTGTTAGAGACACAAGTAGTGCATTCTCTTGCTTTTTCTTTCTCACCCTCCTCTGTGTATTTTGTATGACGGATTGTCCATTGTGCATGAAGAACACCATGCTCCAAGCTAGAAGAAAGAGGGACTGCCTCTCAGGTCCTTGTATATAAGAAGGGCTGTGCTGATGCTTCTTCCAGCTGTGATTCAAAAGAAACCGTAAGTCTGTCATGCATACACGGGAAGAAACCATAGGTGCCCAGTGTAAGAACAATTTCCCACAGGTGTCTAATTCAGTGCTTATAGGTCAAGGAGTGAGACAGGATCTCGGACATGTTTCCTCCTTCCTTAAACCATGTTGTTTCTGTGAGTGTCCATGTTGCTTGCATTGCTCCATACTGCCTGTTTTCCTGCTCATGGTGAGAGGGACATAAGGCAGTGGATTTAACTTTGGCTCCAAAAGTTAGCTACTTCAAAAGGAAGAGTTGCCATACTTCCTTCTGTTTGTGGATTTAGCCCCAGATACCTAACCATAAATAGCTGACTTAACACTGCTCTGGTTATGCATGGGATACATTTTTGCTGAGTTAGTAAATTTACTATATGATATGGACGTATTTCCCTCTGCTTCCTTTACATGATTATTGCTATTTATGAATGATTACTCATATTCAAAAGTTATTTTTTATCTTTTGTTGTTTTGAACTTTAATTAAATTTTAATAAATATATACAGCTTTTTGAAAATGCGAACTAAGCAGCTAACTAGCTCAGCATTTTGATTCATGTAATTGTTCTTCATCTTAAATTCAGGGAAGTGCCCTAAATGTTAATAGATGATTAATGAACATGGCTGAATTACTCCTTCTTTTCTCCTTTTGCTCATCCCAGGGATGTATTCTACACCCTACTTTATTCTTTGACTTCCAAAGTAACAAATCACTAACTTAAAAGTAATACTACATTTCCATGTTAAAGGGAGTTATTTTGGGTGGTCTATGAGAGTATAAGCACTGTGCTGGGGCAGAAGCATTTCCTAGATATGAGGGTTATTAGAATAATTAAACTTTCTAACTGAATCTGTAGAGGTAGATCAAACAAAACCCAGTGTGTGTCATTGTGTGCCCTAAAATACGCATCTAATTAGGGAATAAATGCTCTAGAAGTCAAATTGGGAACAATGATTATTTGAAAACTTCAGTGAAAACTAACTCTAAAGTTAATGACTGATTTACTGAGAACCAGACACATTGTGAAACCTTCTCAACCCACATCCTGTTCAAGGTACTGTGCAAGATGAAACTTGGAATACACCGAAGCTGTGTGCCTTTAAGAGGTCCCCGGTGTAGCAATATTAATAGGCTTTTTGTTGTGCTACTTCTGGTTTAATTTGTTCTGGACTTTATTAAGGTCCTTTAAAACATAAGCTTTATTAATCTCTATTTATAACAGACACCCAAGCATATGCCAGGCTATTCCTAGAAGACTGAAAGGCAGGGTAAATAGAAAAAGTCGTTTATTAAACAACAGGTAATCATGGTTTTGTTTGGTTTTTGGTTATTTTTTTTGTATGGTTAGTGCTGAAGGAATATAAAAATTATTATTTTAGAAAGTTATATGTTAGTATCATTATTTGTGAGGATTTTAAGGTGATATGATCATTGTTATATAATGTTGCTTCTCAAACACGGGTTAAAAAGAACATTTTTTCTCCTTTACTACGTTCTTGTGTTTTAGGCCCGTCAAGAATCTTCAGGACTCTGTGAAGAAGCTGTTTAAGGAGGTATACAGGAACACCTGGGATCTAATCCTGCCATCTGCTACACTTGAGGTCCTGCATCCTTTAGTTACAGAGTAGCATCACTGCACTGACACATCAAAAGGTCTTCCATGACTTTGAGAATGACCAGATTCCTGAGGTGTAAAAACAAACTCTTTATGGATCTTCCATTCTTACAATGCCTATCACTTGGAGGAATGTGGAAAAGTATCTGAAGTGGAAATTAGATGAAGCTTTAATGAGACTGCATTCTACCTCATCACTAATAATTTCACTGGGAAAGAGGAGCCTAGTGGCTGTAAATTAAGTATTTTCTGTTAAAAAAATTAAATTTGCTTTTTCTGATAAACAGGCACCATCAATATCCTAAGAGCCCACATAATGAAACTGTGCATAGCTTGGTTGCATTTTTAACTCCATCTGATTTAGACTGTATGCCATATGTGAGATTCAGAAAGAAAAATTGCCCTTTCTCCATGAGAAGCCCTGACATGTGGCACTCATTTAGACAAAGAATTCATGCAGAGACATGGAGAGGTCTTTTTGAGTTTTCATTTCTGTTATGGAATATGCCATTTTTGTTAAGCAACTTCATGCACTGAGAATCTTCTTCTTACTTGTCTAATGTAGTCTTTTCCAAAGTGAAGACATCTTTCTCCAGCATAAGTGAAGAAAGAAGACATTCACGTCTGAATGAGGTGTAAGGAACATGGGACAAATGTATTTTACTCAGTTAAAAAACCCTGCCATATTCCGTTCTGCAAAAATGACCCACCCTATCAGGTATTAAGTGTGAAATTATTTTTCCTCTCTCTGATTTTCTTCACCTCCACCCCCTGAAACTTCTAGTTCCAGACCATTAAAAGAACAGTTCATGCTTTGCGGAAATGTAGAGGAAAAAAAGAAAAAGGAAAAAAAAGGAAATGTAAAGGAGGTCACCAACACAACTCTCTTATCCACATGAATGTGGACAAGAAAGGAAAGTTCTGCTCCGTAACTGAGTCTTTTAGGTCACTCCTTCTTCAGAATGAATTGTGATTATTTTTAAATAGTTTTTCTCTAAATTGGAGAAAGGTTTAAAGCTAATGCTTATTAGACTGGCATGGTTGCTCTGCTCATTAAGAGCTATACCAAAAATAACAGAGGACAACCTCATCACAGAGTAATGAAATCCAATTGAAACTGTTACTTTTGGCATTTTGCTTAATCTCTTATGCATACATGTGATGTCAAAGTTTCTGGATTTGAGGAAAAATAGATTTTTTTTCTTTTTTTTTTTTTTTTTACCTTTTAGGGAACAGCCTCTATGTTGTAACATGCATGTTTATGTATCGCGTTCTCAAGCCTTTCCAATGTAATTTTAGGAACAAGCACTGCATGTGGGTTAGTAATCGCAAAAGCATGAAATTGGATTTCGCAATGCTACATATTGAGGAAAAGACTGTCCTGTGGATTAAAAACTTTATGCCACTTTTTGTTATCAGTACCTTGTGGGTTGGAGCCTCCTTTGCTGGGTACCGCTGGGTGTCCTGATGTGGAAGGAGAGCTGGGGACTGTGTGGGTGCCAGTGGGGCAGCTGGAGCTAAGGTTGAGAGTGCACCCCATCAGCACTGGTGGTTTGAGCTCTACTGACAGGTGTTAGCAACTTCACAGCCAGCAGCTTCCCAGCTCTTACAGATCCCAAATAGGACTTTTTAAGGCAGTGTTTCAGAGAGAGTAAGCTCGGTCTTGCTGCAGTCTCCTTACTTGTTACTGCTGTTTCCAAGCAGGAGCTGTCATTGTGCTTGCTTCTTGGTACGAAAGAGATAGGCTTTCACTTTTTGTTCCTCTGCTTGCTCCATCGTTGAGATTTTGGCACAAGGAGTTTAGTGTGCTGCTTGATTCTGTCTATAGTTATATATTCATACTACAAAAGCAATCCTAAAAACTAATGGTATCTTACCCCTTTTTAATTGCGTATAAAAAAGAAAAGAACAATGTAGCAGAAAAAAAGACTGTACATAGTTGTGCTTAAGTACTAGCAGACGTGGGAAGTTGATAATGTTGAATCCTATATTAACCATCCTGGCGAAGAGGCCATATCAACAGAGGAAATCAGATGCCTGCTTTCTCACTGAATAGATGAGAGTAGTCATTGAGATCCCTGGCTTGGTCTAAAGCAAATAAAGTCTTTAGATCTTGCAGAAATGTGCTACATGCATTCACCATGCAATAGCTATGCTATGGTACGTGCATAGCTACGGCTGCTGATCCCTTGAACTTCTCACAGTTGTCAGCAGTACTGGGCCAGCTCTGTGCTGCACATTTCTGGCACTGAGGAAACAGAAGTGTCTCCAAACCCCAGGGTAAGCTCAAGTCCCAGCAGCCTTGCACACCTCTCACACCAGAACAACTGAGATGTAAAGTGTGGGCCTTTGCCTGCTGGATCATATGAATAAATCCACAGATCACCATGCTGGGATGTGCTGCCAACATGCATAAGTCCAAGCCTATGCTGTCCTTAGTCTGGAGAGTGTTTTTTCTCTTTTGGCTTTACAATGCCCTTTTTTTGTTTTCTGTCTTTGTAAGTCAGAATGTGATCATAAACTGAGAATAGACCTTTCGGTGGTCAGGCCTAAGGACGTGTTAGTTTAGCCTTCTGCTGTACTAACGAGTTGTTCCAGACAAGCTTTATAAGAACATATCATTGTTTCAAGACTACTAAATGATTAGGTTTCATGAAGCTGGTTGTTTATGTGTACCCAGCAAAGACTGCATAATCTACAGATTCTTCTTAAAAAAAGATTATCTTTTGGAGCACTACTTTGATCTCAACATCGCAGCTTTGCTACCAAGCCTTAAATGAATTACAGTATATAGTGATCTTCTACACAAAATATGTGATAAGGACTTGTCTGATTTTCTATCTTAAAGAGGATTATATGAACTGGACCTTCTCCTGTAGTTTCTCATGCAGACTTTAGAGATTGCGTAAGTGATAGAAATGGTCTTTATCTAGTATTTTGTTTTAAAATACCAGGCTATGTTTGAGACAAATAAAGATATAATCTCCCCATTTTCTACCACTGAGTTACATCCTAGAGCCATGGCTTTGAGAATTTGGGAATTAGTCAACCAGAAACATTCTGGTAAACTGAAATAACACCTTAAAATTGCAATTTGCCATCTCAGAACAATAAGAACTTTAAGTTAGACATGGCCTTAATACAGTGGGAAATAAGCCCGGATGTCTGTCAATAACAACAGAATTTAAGCAAATGTGGTAAAGAATTGCCATGAGGAATTGTTATTTGTTTGTGTCAGTCTGTACAAACGCAGCCTATACAAGCACTGCTTGTACATGTACTTGCTGAAGGTACAAGGACCCGAACTCTGCCCATATATATGTTTGGGTCCTCAGGGAGGCCACCAGCAAAAGAGGGGACCTGAACACTGCTTGGAGCTTTTCCTTCATCCCTTCCAGCTCTCTGGACCAGCCCATCTGCGGGCACAGGGAGAGAAGCTTGTGTGTTGGGTCAGTGTCTGCTGAAGAAGCTTATCCCTGAATCTCCTGGGTTGTGGACCAGGTTTGGGCCAGGGATCAGTGAACCTAGAACCAACTGTTCATGTCTTCAGTATCCATATCTGACTTTGCAGGACCATATAGATGACCTGTGGCCTGACTGCCCATCCCATTCTTTCCTAGGTCCCTCAGAGATGGGGCTGGAAAACTAATTTTGCCTGAGGCAGTATGCTCTTTGCTGGTCTTGTCCTTGCCATCCTTCAGCCCATCTCCATCAGGCATACATGAACATACAGTGTGTATGTCCATGCACGTTGAGTCCTGATCTCATAAGATATGTCTACTTGCATCAAACTGCTTATGAGCCCAGCATATCACCTGAGCACATGCCAAGTGCACATGATGCCATGTATCAGAACATGTGTCTGTCAACTAGCAGTGAGAGCATGGCATGCTGACAGTAAAGTGCACATGTCCCTCCCCTTTGCTAATTATTACACAGCTCATATTGGCTTGGCATCTCCTTTTTTGTGCACTAGGAACTGTAATTGCCTGTCTGGTCCATCATGGCCAAAAGTTCAACACATTGATGGAAGCCCTGACAGCTCTTCTAAGGAGGTTTATCTGATAAAAAGCATTTGCTCAGATATGTGGCAATAACTGAACTATCTGCACTCCCTGCCTTCACAAAACCAGAGCAAGGCCATGAGAGCAGACCATTTGTGTGTTTTCCAATTTCTCCTTCCAGTCCTGGACAGAAAGAGGAAAAAAAAAATTATATTTTTTTTCTTTTTTAAGGAAACACACAGCCAATCTTTTTTCTTTTTCATAAAGACAAGATTTGTATTGTTTCCTACTTTATTTGCCAGCTCTTACTTTAGAAGCAGCAAAATGATCCTGTAATTCTGGTGACCTATTCAGTAGATATTTGCAGGAAAAATTCTGTGTTTAAATAAAGTGAAGGTTGTGACACAGGCTGAAAAAGTCAGGAAATCCATACTTAAGGCTGACACTAATGCTCATGTGGAAAATAAAAGGCACAGTGACTCGAGTTCAGCAGGGATTGCCAACCATAACTCTGAATTTCCAGGCTTTGTGTCAGGTTCTGTCAATATAATGTTATTTAAATGGAGTTTTATGCCTGTGAATTCACTTGTGCTTTAATGGCAGGTTTATTTTAAGTGGAATAGTAATAGAAAAAAAAAATCTTGTTAGCAAAGGTTGCCTGTAAAATATCTGTTCTTATACATGACAAGCCAGAACAGATAATCTTGAACCGAAGCCATACATAGGCACTAGGCTAGAACTGGGTTCAATTCCTGGCCTTGCCAGACATTTCCTGGGTGATCTTCGTAATTTCATTCACCTGCACTCCATTTTCCTTGTCTATGAAATATAACGAATAGCACTGACCTTCGTCCTAATGTGCTTCATAAACCTGCTGAAGACAAGTGCTGTATCCAACCTGGGTTTTAACACAGCGGCACAGTCTACTCTTGGGAGTACAGCATACCTCACACCTCCGGCGAGATGTACTTCATTCATCTCCTTTTGCCAGGTGCATCTGCACCACACTCCTGTGGCCGCCAAAGGACCCCTGCCTTGGGCAGGGCTTCCACCTGGAGATCACTGGCCATTGCTGGCTGCAGCGTGTGATCCATCACCCGTGGCATCAGGTCACCAGCAGACCCAGCACCTGTGTGGACTCTGAAGATAGGGCTGGAGGCAGCCAGCACAGCCCTCCTGATGCAGTGGAAGGGTTTCCCTTTTCCCAGCTGCTCTTACAGAGGGCCTCCTCTCTTCCTTTCCTTTTCCTTTCCATTCTGTGGTCTCCTTTTTTACACTTCTTCCAAGTGTTATGCCTTTCAGAAGCCATCTATGAGACCTGGAGAAATTAATAATATTTCTATTAATTTTAGATGGAATGATGGAGATTGAAATTTTCTCAGTTTGTAGTAGAAATGCCTGTGCTTTCCTGTGGGTTCAGTTTCTGTAAGAATTTAGTGTCGAGGAATGAACTTATTTGGTGATACCAGCTAAGAAATTGACAAAGTATTTATACTTGTCTTGGAGCTCCAACAATCTTTTCTAATGACAAGGAAATCTGATAGAAGAACGAGGTCACAGTGTGCTGATCTGAGCAGTGATTTCTGGGAAGATCCACCACAACAAGTGACAGGAAGTGAGGCATATTTGACAATAAATCCCTCTACAATTCACTAGGAATTGAATGGGAAGACTTTTGGTACCAATGAAAGATAGATCAGAAAAGGCACCCGGTGGGGAAGGCAGAACAATCTTGACACAACAGCACGAGAAAAAGGAAAATGAGAATGATGCAGCAGAGCTGCCGATCCCCACTTTGAGTACCAGGCTGCTGTAAGAAAAACACCTGTAAGGACAATGTAATGATGACTCCCATAGGAAAAGAAGGATGGTAAATACCATTTGTTAAGCTGTTTCTTTGGAGGTTTTTGCAAACGTCTACAGAATAGTTATGAACAAACCAGCCAAAATTCAAACATTCAGCAAAACTGACTTTTGTAACAGTGTGAAGCAGCTGTCCGTAATCAAGTAGTAACACTCCTGCTCTTTACAGCTTGGCAAAGTTTCTACTCGGCAGTAAGCTGAGCAAACAAGCTCTTCTTTATGTACTTCATAGCTGCATCAGGGCTTTCCCGTAGGAATTTCTTTGGGGTGGATTGCTTCTCCTAAGAATACTAAAATTAAGAGGGAAGAGGATATAGGAAGGCAGAGGCCAATGTGAAAAACAAGAGGAATTGGAGGAACTGGTGATGCAGTCTATGAAGGGAATTAGATTTGGGAATAAATAAACAATGGAAAAGGTAAATCTGGTTCCTCCATGCTGCTGGTCTCTTGCCTCAATGTGCATTCACCTGAAAGATGTTTTTGCCTAAGCAACCATTTGCCTTCTCCCTTGTGAAATGCACCTGGGAAACTCATAGTTCCTGGGGAGGGAGTACAAAAATGAGTCATGGTCTCCTACTGAGACTTGAAATGGGGGAAAGGGAAGTCTTTGTGTTCAAGGACAGTATAGGCTAGGCTAGGCTATTGAGTAATGAGGAAAGGAAAGCCTTGTTATGAGCTGTCAAGAAAGCACAGAACTCAGGGAAATCATTATATGAAGAGGGAGCAATCAGAAAGCTGTTGAACTGAGATGCTGTTACAGCTCTCACTAGGATTTAAGCTTTGGGGAAAAAAGAATATGTTAGGAGGGAGTGGTACTCTGTCAAGTCAACAAGAAATATAGGGAGAGAAATCTAAGTTATAGATTCCATCCTTTCAGCTGTTAGATTCACATGAATGTGATACTGAATCCTCTGAACTCAACTAACTATAGGGGGTTTTGGTTTATACTGAAGACCCAAGTTGGCTTTTGTTGGCGTAAATCTTTGCTGGAGTGGCAAACATCTTGTTGAACCTTGCTTTACATAGAAGTCTTTAATATAACCTCACAGAACATTTCTGTTGCCTTTTTTTTTTTTTGTTTTTCAAGTGTTCTACATGAGCTACTGAATGAGAGACAGAAGCAGTCCAAAAAACTAGTGACAAGATAACTTCTCTGCAATTTCCATGGCTGAAGAGCTTCAAGTCAGAATTCTGTGCCCCTTTTGTGAAGCCACACAACTCCCACTGACTTTGATGGGAATTATATATATACATATATATGCATATATGTATACAGACACGCTTTAAGTGCATCTGGCTTCTGTAGACTAGATATGAAAAAGTACTTTGGTTGTATTGTGTTGATAGTATAGAAGTTTGAACCAATTAAATCTGTGGACAGTAATTTTCCTTTCCCTTCCTCTGGTACATTGCAATAATGATTCTTAGTCTTTTTTACCAGATTGAAAGTTTTCTAAAGTGTCAGAGATGTTTTCCTGATTAACCTTATTACTAAGATTGTAGGGAACACCTGTGTCCTTACCAGTCCTTCTTAGTGTATTAGTCCTTCTAAGTGTATTAGATAGCTTCTCTAATGCTGATGCCATTAAGATCCCCATGGCCTAAACCAGACTGTGCCTCTATATGTGACAATTTGACTTAGGCATCTAAAGCTTACCAGGTGGTTTTGTGCTCGGAAGTCTGCAGTCTTCACCATTTTCCTTGCTGTCTGGCCCCAGATGGACTTAGGTCCTGGAGTATGCCAGAGCAAACTTAGTAACACATAAAGTGATGTGCCTCATGAGTCTCACTTAGTTACATCAAAATTAAGTTTACACGGAGTGTGCTGTGCATCCTGTCTGCCAAGACTTTTTTTGTAGTCTGTAGGAAGGCATTTTCTCTCCCATGAGACAAATGTCCCCTGCCAGACAATGCAAAACAGCCTCTCACCTTCCCCTCCAGTTGGAGAAAGGAAGCAGGAGGGTAGCCAGCTAGAGTAGGGGAGGATAAATATACCACATTATTTTAGCCTTAATGATTCAAAAAGAAAAGAAAAAATCCCATGGTTTTATAAGAAAGTGTTGATTTAATTGTCAACATATTCTAAATGTCCATTTGGTCTAAATGCCAGATATTTTTTTCAATGTACCTAAAGTCTAAATAAAAAAAAATAAAAAGAATGGGAGATCAGCAGCACAAAAGTTCTTTGGTAACAAATTTCCTTACCTACTTTTAGTGGAATGGTAGGGTTTTTTAAAAGACTGGTATTCAATCTTTATTCTGTATCTCTTGCTGCTCTAGCATTGCGATACTGATGAGCCTCACTCTTCTTTCATTTGAGAGAAAAATGCAGTAGGGATGGAAGTTAGGGTCAGAATTCTTCTATGCTTGCATTTGCATCCATTTTGTGCCATGCTGACTACCAGGATGTTCTATGTTTCACTGAAGAAGAAAAAGGGTTTATCTTAATCTTTGAAATATTCCTGGATGTGGAGTTTGGCTTTTCCCATTCCATCATGTTGTAGAGATAGAAGTGAGATGGAATATGAATATGGAACTGGATCCAGACATCCTTCACATTAGGTTTCGGCCAACAGTTCTAAACTTCCTCCAGGTGCATCCTATCCCAAATTAATTTACTACTTATTTCCCTGAAATAAATACATTTTTGCCCTAGGCTTTTGGAGTTAACAGGATTTTGTGGCTATTTATTAGCTACAATTAGTGCATGCTTGTTTGATAGTTCATTATTGTGTTCCAGTAAAAATCTCTATTTCCCCACAATAATAGTATATATAGCAGCAATAGTATATAAAGCAGGCAACCTGTCTCTCTTAAAGTTCATATTGTGAGGCATTAAAAATATCAGTGTAGCAGTAGAATGTGGTAGTTATATCCAAAAATGGAAGTTTATAGCTCAATAACGCACGTGTATTGGGTGACCAGGTGATTCCTGGTGTTTCTTCATTTCCTCTCCAAACACAGTTGTTTTATAGTCATAATTAGTGGTACAAGGAAATGCTATTGTATGTTTGGGAAGAGTATTAACTCCATATTAGGAGTTAATGTATTTCTGCTCAGAATCACAGGGAATGTTCAGTGGGTTATGTTTACTTTAATTGTCCTCAGGCAGTCCAATTCACTCTCCTGCACTGCTATTAATGACTTTTTTTCTTCTGTCCTCAATCTTGGGTCCTTAAATTGAACTCTTAAAAAGGAAGCACAGAAGAAGAAAAGGTCAAGGAAAGTCAAAAGAAACTTCTGTGGCTAAACTTAAATAAAACTAGGATACTGAAAGGGTTAAAATATGAGTATGTGAACAAGGTACCCGAATCCAAGCAATGAGGTATTTTATGTGGAATTTCTTGTAACTAATTATAAGCAGGTGCATTTGAACTGCTGGATACCAACCTGCCAAAACATGCCATGGCTCTAAAACTTAGCCAGATCCTAATGTGTGGTGGGGTCTGCCTGGTGTCATTAAGCTGGAGCCTTTCTGAGATGTTGCTCAGAGTGTCTCTATTGAACCAGGGTAGGTGTTATCCAGACACCCACAGCCATTGACAGACTATTTGGGCTTGCTGTGGTTGGGGCTGCATCAGGAATATCCAGGAGTTCTTTCCTTTTCTCTGAGTCCAGCTGCAGCTTCATACCCATAAATGCCAAAATGGCGTAAGGATTTGTTCTCCATCAAAAGAAATGATTGTTTGCAGTCGTTTCATTCTGCGTGTGATCTTCTGTTTCAGCAGCTCCTGAAATGCAGAACCTTGCGTGTGAAGAAAACACCTTGTCTTCAAGTTCTCCAAGGTGCCACATAGACCTCTTCAACATATAAAAGACTGGCTGACAAATCAACCGGACTTCCTAAAAATACACAATCATAACATTTGTTTTATTGGTAATAAGTACTTAGACACATGAAATAGTATGTAAGTGCTGAGCTTGCCTGGAGCTGTTGGAATGCCCTTGATGTCATAGACCTCTCGATAATGTCCAGTAAATCTGTGGGGCTAACTGTTTCCTTACTGTGCATAAATTCCATTTCATGACAGCAATAATACATTCCAGGCAGTGCATTTCAGGGTGATAATTATACATCTTGGGTGGTTAAAGTTACTCCACCTTAGTTGTGTGAAAAAAAAAAAAAAAGAATAAAAGAAAAAAATTGTACTTCTGGCAAAAATGGGAGAATTTCCTGGTTTCCATGAGTTTAAGAAAAGGAAAAGGGGGGTATTCTTTTTTCCCCCATATTTCAGTGAGATTTTGGCTGAATAAAGGTGGGATGTAAAATGAGTTCAGACTTTGAGGTAGGGCCTGTGCCAATATCTTCAAGCTTTTTCAACTACTTGACCACTGCCAAGCCTCAAATTTTTTTGTGGACCACTGTCTGCCCTTGCCACTAAACTCTTATTTGAGAACTGTACTACAGAGATGCACTGTTCTGTAAGAGTTTAGAGACTGTGACCTCGGAGCCAATCAGTTCTCTGTGGACTGTGTTTTCATATGGCCACAGGAATAAAGAAGACATCAAAATTATTAACAAGGGAAGACAATAGTAACCATATTCGTAGCATGTCTGACACATATTTGATCACTTTCTTGAAACATTTCATGTTGAAGAGTCCACAGTCTCTTTATGTGTTCACTACAGAGCTTCACTGCTCATATTATTAGTAAACCTTTGATAATGCCTAGTCTGTATCTTTCTACTAATATAGTCCTATATACTGAGGGCATGGAAAACATGTTCTTTCTCCTTGTAACTTTCTTTTGTCTCTTTTAAGGCAATTACCACATTCCCTCCATCTTCTTTTCAGTAGCCAAACAACCTCAGAGCTTTCAATCTTTCCTCTAAGGCACATTTTATAGACTTTCAATGTTCAATATTTTACTCAGATCCGCTAGCTGAGGCCTCGTAAGCTCACAAGCAGGTTGTATATCTTTGTTTGCAGGCTGCTCCTGTGTGTCATTAGACCAATGGCATCGCTCACGTTGTGATCCACTACATAACCTCTAGTTCTTTCCTACCTAAATACTTTTTAGATATGCATTCTCTATCTGCTCTTCATGCAGTAGTTTATTTCTGTACGGAGACAATAATTTCTCCCCTGTTGGAAGTGTCCTATGGCTTTCTGATAGTATAGGAGGATTATGGTATCTTTTCTGTCCTCTAGTGCATTAAGAGTTTTTCTTAGTATCATTTCCAAATTTGATAAATAAGTTATTTTTGATATTTAGTAAATATATTTTATTTTATTTCCTGAATCATTAGTTGAAAAACAGAGTAATACTTGATGTAGAGAAGACCCTTTAAGCATTGATTGGTCCCTTTTGAAGAAAGACCTGTATTTTCCTTTCACCTAGTCCACACTTCCATAAATTTCCCTGAAGCACATCCTGTCATACTGTCTGGTACATTTCTTCAGATGAGCTATAGAACAACTATGACTTCTTTATCTGCAAATTCTGTGGTGTGGTTGTAGGAAGTACTTTGGTCTTGCACAGTTTGTTCTGGCAAATGTAAACTGGCTCATGCTTATCGTGTTGTTTATTTTCTAGGTATTTACAGATGGTTTGTTGATTATTTGTTCTAGCATTTCTTTGGCAATCTGGAGCTATAGTGTAAAAATTGCTCTTTTTCTCTTCTGCCTGTTCTTTTGAAGATGGACATGGCCATGTCCATTGCTACTTCTTGCATTCATTTTGCAGAATGACATATGATTCCTTAGGCTTAAAATACTATGTTATAGAATTATCTCCAAGTTAGCAGTATCTGACAAGTTATTTGGTGGCACTTGCTACTTCCAAGTCTCCAATTACTGTAGTTTCAGTTGTGAAAGGGCATAGTTCTGTGAATCAAATTCAAGAGCTATTTCAACTTTGGCTTCATGTCTAATCTTGCCTAGGGCTCACAGTGTTCCATAGGATGTTTGTCTTTGGTGACAACAGTACTAATAAAATAATTTCCAGAAAAGTATGTATCAATGTATCTCCTAACAGCTTACTTTCAGCATCAGGCAGTAAGTGGTCTTAATAGCTATAGTTAGAAAGAATGTCTCCTGAAGAGGCTTATTAGAATTCAGCATCTTCTCAAAACAGGGTTTTGTTTGCTAGGAATCTCAGAAAGCCATTGCAAAAAATGTATTTTGTAATCCTTTAGAGCCGATCTGGGACTAACTAGCAGTCAGGGAATCACACATCAAAAGAGGAAGCTGGGTACAAGTTGACAGGGAGAGCACTGCTCTGATGATTTTAGACAGGCACACCCTATGAACATGTTTTCTCTGCCCCCTTTCCATTATGTAGAGCTGCTTAATGAACACGTGTCAGAAGCAGGGTTAAAAGGAGGACATTGCAGTGCTGCTGACTTCTAACCAGCCAAAGGCAATCCTACCTTTCCTCCAAGCACTGGCATGGAGGCAGAGTTGTACCTGCATGCAGCAGAAGGTCTCATGCTTTTACTTGTCCCTGCTGCAGCCACACCTAGGTCCTGTGGTGTGGGGACTTGTGAGAAGAAATAATTAATGATGAAGGAAGGTGGAAGTCTGTCCTGAAACAAAAAAATTAATCAGGGAAGGCACAAGAAGAAAGGAAATGGAACAGTGTGGAAAGAGGCTAGGACAAAGAAGGCAAATAGAGCAGGAGCCAACATCACATCAATTTGAGGATTTATTGTGCTGCGGTGGCACTATGAGACATAATAGTAAGGATGGAGATGGAAGGGCTGCCATCTTCCCAGCTTCTGTAGCTTCCTTAGTAAATATCTTTTGTTTGTGAAAGCAAGCAAGCAAGCCAATCATTGCATATCAGCAGCAGAATAAGCTCCAACAGCAGCAGGACATTAGCTGATACGAAAGTCCATAGTCTCATACAGGGATCCAAGGCTGACTTTCAGCAGATGGGAATCAGGCCCATTTTCTGAACCTGTGGGACTCTAGCAATTTTGCTTATGGGAGTCTGAAGTTTTTCAGCATCTCTCTTTCTATCCGGGCTGAGGCTATAATGAGGGACACGGCTGGTCCCACATTGTGTGTCAGCTAATCTAGAAGCTGTTTGATTCTTAAATCAGTTCAACGTGCAAACCTGGTTGCATAGTTCCTGCTGTCACTCAGGGTCGTAATCTGCCTTAAAATTCAAATTTTCCCTCATAAAAGAACAATGGGTGGGACAGGTTGTTTACATTATAGTTTTCCTGTTCCTGGGAAAATGAAGGTTCAGAAGTTATAGTGTGCAGGTGGAGCCTCCTTTCTTTTTTTTACCTACAAGCCAGTAATTAACACCTTCACTTCATGTTAGCCTTCAGCATGTGGACCTTATTGCTTCATCAAGTGTCTGAGGGCCCAGCTGCTTTTCATCAGCTGAACAACACTATTTGACAATGAGGAGGGAAAAAAAAAGCAAGTTTTGCTAGCAGCAATGTTTCCCTTGCCCACACCTCTTTCTCCACTTGACCTCTCAGCAGCTATCTTCTCTTCCTCAGTCTTCCCAAAGAAAATAATGTGGATGACTTCAGTCACTTGTATAATTCAAGAATGTTTTAGTTTCGTAAGAAAACAATGAGAATAATGTATTTTGACAACACAGAATCATAGAGTGGTTAGGGTTGGAAAGGACTTTAAGATCATCTAGTTCCAGCCTCCCTGCCATGGGCAGGGACACCTCACACTAAACCGTGTCACCCAAGGCTCTGTCCAACCTGGCCTTGAACACTGCCAGGGATGGAGC
>JBCJKH010031779.1:0-40306 GCA_039877255.1 Loriculus beryllinus
CTCTGGATGGCATTCCTTCCCTCCAGCGTATCCACCGAACCACACAGCTTGGTGTCATTGGCAAACTTGCTGAGGGCGCACTCAATCCCACTTTCCATGTCAGTGACAAAGATGCTGAACAGGATCAGCCTCAACACTGACCCCTGAGGGACATCACTTGTCACAAGTCTCCATTTGGACATTGAGCCACTGACCACAAGCCAGCTTTGATACCAGTGAAAACCATTTATCTTAAGTGGAATTAACATTGTTCTTACCATTCCTTTCATGTTCCTCTAAAATCCAGCATTTTCTCCCCTTCCTCCCTTCCATATTAATTGAATATGATTTTCATAGAATCACAGAGTAGTTGAGGCAGGAAAGGACCTCTTGAGGTCCCCTCTTCCAGCACGCCTGGCCACTCAGAGCATGGCCACTCAGAGCCTGCTGTCCAAGTCTGTGTCCAGGTGGCTTTTGAAGATCTCTAAAAGCAGACTCCACAACTTCTCTGGGCAACCTGTGACAGTGCTCAGTGGGGCAGGGAATAGTAGTGCCAGCAGCCACTAAATGAATGTTAAACAGGGTCATATTTCATTTAGCAAAGGCTACACAAGGACATATTTCATTTAGTAAAGGCTACACAAGCCTTTGCTCTGAGGCAATCCCTGGTTATACCTACTTTTAGAATTACACTGCAGTAGAAGTTGGGAGATGAAAGACCCTTTTGGTAACAGATAAAACTGTGACAGCTATTTCACATGTAGAAACTCCAGCTCAGACAAGGCTGCCTGCAGGAACTGACAAATGCATACTGAACAGGCCTGAACATGCAGAGAAAAAAAGTGCTGGCTCTGATGTAAGTAGCTGACTCATCATGAAAAAATGTGGGCCTCTGATAAGAAAGTGATGTTTTAAGTGCTAAGTAACATTCCTTTTGTCTGCTTTCTGGACTGTAAGCTTTTATCATTCATATTGGATCGGTTAACAAAACTTTCTGATAGTTAAAACATATAATCACAGTTTTACGAGTTACAAGAGTCTTCAAAACAGTACAAAATCCCTGCTTGAAACTGCATGGACATACAACCCATGTGCTTCTCTAAATATACCTCAGTATAGAAACTGAAACACAAATTCAAAACAATGATGTAAGCAGAACATGAAACATCAATCAGCTTAGGTCACTGAGATACACAAAGAGTTAGGGCCTGCACTGAAGTCTTCAGGAACATTTAAGCTATGTAACTAACAATGTTACCATTGACATGGTATCCGTGGCACATTTGAGAAACGATGCCAAGTGTTAATAGTCCCATAGGAAATCTCAGTGTCATTCCAAGAGTGTGGTGTAGTCACGTAGGTGTCAGTTACAAAACGTGCAGACAAGCCTTTGCTACCAAAAAGGGTTCCTTGCAGTTTCCTTAACTACATGTTTTTGAATCCATGAACTAAGGAAAAAAATAAATCAAAAGAAAAGCCATGACACAGTATAAGAAAATAATTAGACAATGAAATAGGATCCACAACAGCACATCTCCCTAGAAAACCGTCCATTGATTTTTCTGAATTCTCTATTCTCAATGCTGAAGAATTTGGAGAGTTTCCTCAAGGACAAAGTTGAGTATGCTCCAGCAGGCCTTCAACATCCAAGCCAACCAACAGTTTTCATTAGTAGGAAACTTATCTGGTACACATCTACATGAAAAATGAGAAGCTACAATGCACCACAGCTAGTAGCTCTAGCCCTTTTCACTTTTAAAAGGGACACACATGTGTGGTATGTTCAAAACTGGTGACAGAACATCTCGTTCACATTTAAACTTGTTGACGCTTTCCTAAGTTGTACAGGAAACTAAAAAGACATCTAAGAAACAACCAACTCACACAAGTGTCAATGTCTGTGACAACTGCCAGTTGGAAACTACTCCATAAAGTTGATCCCTGGAACAAAATGTTCCAGAGAGAGGAGCAATACATACCTTTGAATGTAGTTTTGAATGTTATAAATAAATGAACAGCCTTTTAGTCACATGGCAACATGACAATCATGTCTCTACTTCAGATTAAAAAGAGTTTTATGTTGATTTACTGGCATGTACAAAGAATAGGCACAAAAGTAGTGTAAAAATAATGATAATAAAAAAAACCCAACCCTGCTGCTTTCCAGCAAAGACATTCCTGAACAGGAACAGAACTAGAGACACTTATGAGAAGAATCTGTAACAAAAAGGTGTCAGAATTTATGTGGAGGATTCAGCCAAGTCACATATTGCTTCAGAAGAACGCTGTCACTATCCTAATAACTGAAATTTGAAGGGGACTAAAGATCCTCAAGGGTGAAACTACGTATGTCTAAATACAGATCATTTGTACATCTGCCTTTTCTTCTGATGTTGTTGAATGCATGCCATTTAGACATCCAAAGCACTCCCCTACACATCACAGAAACAAAGCTTTAGCTCTCCATTATTATAAATGTCCTTATAATTTATTTCAGGCTATAAATATATTTGAAACCTTTAGGTTTTAGCAGCTGCCCTCACTCAAATGGGAAATCCATGATGGACAAAAAAAGTGATTCACCCTTCTTCCATCTAAGGCATTATGCTAAGCAAGAACTTGCTCTATTATTGTAGAAAGCCACAGATAAACTGACAAGGCATCTTTATTTTCTGACAACTACTCAGAAAATAAAATACCAGTAACACAGTACTTCAATAACCAAATACATTTAAGCACATGACAGACAAAGGTTTGTGAACACTAAGTTAGAAGGTATATCAAGTTACCTTAGCTTCCTTGAAGTGCCACCTTGGATGTGGACAGTAACTTAGCTACTGACACCAAAATTCTGGTTACGGTCTTATTACACAAACTGTAATAGGAGTAACTATTAAACGGAGAAATGCATGAATCCAGAAATAAGTTAATGCTCCCACATAGCATCACGCACAGTCTGTGAACTGATGATCAAACTAGCTTCAAGAACCAAAACAGATCCTTCACAAGTCCTTGATGTTTATTCACAGCAGTAAAACAGAGGGCCATGAGCACTGAGTCATCATCACCTGAACTGTAAGATGTAGACACATTCTTACAGGTACAGTGGTTAGAGCTCAATTAGTAAAAACAGAGCAGAAGAACTCACCTACTGCCCATAAACACAAAACTATGCCCAAACTACCAAAGCAAGTAGAAAACATGAGGGTAAGAATTTCATCCTAGCAACTGTCAATATCACTAAGATGAAACGAATATTCATTTAATGAATTAAGGGAACATTATTTGGTTCTACTAAAACCAAAGCTTTTGCAAATACATGAAAAATAAGTGGATTTCCAAGAAGAATTAGCGTAATTCAGAACATCTGAAAGCGTACAGACAAGTTACTCCATGATTTGAGTAAAAAGAGACATGCCTCCAACAACTATGCCTTCTGTCTTGCACAAAGGTGCTTTTTTTGTGCAAACTCTCAAAAAACCCACTGTCAATTTAATTAAAAAGCTCACTTGTATGGAAACCAAGAAATTAATTGAAATTAGCTTACAAGAAAGAAAAGATTATTTCTGATTCTTAGTTCTAGAGTGAGCAAGGCTAAGATGTTATAGAAACACAATGATGAAAATACTTCTTTTTCCCTTCAGATTTCCACAAAATAAGCAGAAATAGACATTGGAAACTGCAGTATTTAAATACACAAGAAAAATTCTAAAGTCATATCAACTCAGAGATCATTAGTATTACTTGGTATCATCACTGATCTCACCCCCTGCAGCATCTGAGAACTTAAATTCCCTCTTTCAACTACAGCTTATTTTTCCTTTTCAACAATGACTGTAAGGAACAGTAAAACACAGAACATACCCTTCAACAGTACCCTTCAAAATGAAGGCTACTGATTCAGCCTGGTAACAAGCCCAGTATCTCTCTCTACAACAATGAAGTTTTTCTGAGGAGCTGCAATTTTAGTATTTCTCAGTGTTACCCTGCCACAAGACAAATAACCTCATCTCCACAGCTGGTTTAAACTCACAAAGCTGAATAGTTCCCAGAACGGTCATTTTGATGCTTACCAGCTTCTGTAGACCAGTTCTAGATTCCTAGAAGTTATTTGTGCACTTGAGACACTAGCTCAATACCACACTTTCACAAAAAAAAATCCCAACTTCTCATAGTAGGCAATTCGCAACTAACCTGTTTTGACAAAAATATTTCTCAGTTTATCCAACTATTGAAAGCCATTACTAAGATTAAAGAAGAAAGGAAGAGAGAAGTCTCTTATCTCAGACTAAAGGTATATAAGACAAATGAACAAATTGGTCCAATACCTGCACTCCCATTGACTGACCTAAATGCATCAAAAGGAAAAGGGAAACATAATGACTCACACACCTAAAAACCTGGGTGTGCCACAGCACACATAGCAGCAAGTTCCCAGAGTCCAGCAACTCGGGAGACCAGGAGCAGTCTAGCAGTCTGCAGTGGGAGAGAACACCGCAATGTTTTTGCATCGAAGTATTTTTCCTGAACTATCAGCTCACAGGACCAAATGCTGGACTACAGTTTCTACATGCATTCCTTGAGCTTATCTTTCAGTTCAGCCTCATCAGAAAGGAATTCAGTTCGAGTATTCCCACATGAAGACCAGATTGCAGTAAACAGAGTGAACTTCTGTAACACACTCTTCATCCAAACTAAGATGCTAAAGAAAAGCCTGATAACTCGAGTTGTGATCCAGCAGCAATACACAAATGGACCTCTTAGACACACAACAGTGCTAGCCGCAGTCCCTGCTGTAACAACATGTTCCTGCTCTGTATGCTGCAGCTTCCATATATTCCCATTATTAAGGTACACCTTTCCTTGAAACTACAGTGATCTGCTGAAGACAACACAGATTGAGCCCCATTGCACAGAAATATCTGGCCAGAAAAATCTCAATTAAAGCATTTGATTCTTTTAAGAACGCAAGTCCTTATTCACAGAATGGTTTAGGTTGGAAGAGGCCTTAAAGGTCACTTAGTCCCAAGCCCCCTGCTCCACTATACCAGCCCCCCATTTCTGTGTTTAGAAACCTTTGAGCAGCTTGAGTGATCCTGAGCAGCCTGCTGCACACCAGGGCAATGCCAACAGGATTTTGGTGAAAGTTTTCCCACTGTTTGGGGATGCCCAGTCCCTTGGCAGAGGTCCAGCTCTGATACCTGTAACTCGTCCAGAAGTGCCAGTGTGTAACCCCTGTTCCAGTTCATCCTCATGTCAGGCAATGGATTTGGGGGAGGCCCAGAGGAGATATGTGGTTGGCATGCATCCACCCTGCCATGTCTCTTATTGGTTTTCTGCCCCACAGGATGCTCCTCCTGTTCCTGGTCAGACAGCAGCTGGCTGTCAGCTTATCTCTGACTGCTGCAGTCCTCTATGCCTCCTAGTACAATCCCAAGTTCTTCTACCTCCTGCTGTTACATGTACTTCCTGAGGAGACCCATAAACATCTTCCATATGCACTGGGAAGGATTTTCCTTGTGGTCAGCAAGGGGCTACTGCCCTCTTCATATGCCACTCACGCCCTCCGTAAATCAGTAATGACAGTGACATGCAAACCAGCTCCTCTCAGCTGGGATATGGTCCATGAAAGGGGAAGTCTGCAGGGCCTGGGCAGGTGGAGAGCTGACCTACTGTGCTCCACGTCCGTTCCAGCACCTCAAACACCCACAGGGCGGGTCCTGTCCTGAGAATGTCCCTGGATGAGGGCCCAGAGCTTGTGCCCCAGTACACCTGTGCCATTGCAGTCTTGTTTGTGCATCTTTGGGGTTCAGCCTTGTTCACCT
Source organism: Loriculus beryllinus (assembly GCA_039877255.1). Classification (NCBI taxonomy): domain Eukaryota; kingdom Metazoa; phylum Chordata; class Aves; order Psittaciformes; family Psittacidae; genus Loriculus; species Loriculus beryllinus. Next base: position 5,805 of record JBCJKH010031779.1, read on the forward strand.
TGAGGGTCTAGGAAACAGCCAGTCCTTGGGGTTCTGCCAGAGTCAGCATGGGCAGCTGCCTGGTCCAAGATCCAGCAAAGATGCCAACCATGGAGTCGCTGTGCTTGGCAACCAGGTGGCAAAAGGTGGCTGTGGCTTCAGAGAGCAGCCAGCTGGCCCTGAAGGCTCCAGGCTGGGCAAGTGGAGTCTGCAGGACCCTATGAATGCCAATCCCATCTGCCAGCCAGGACTGGCCAGGCTCTGAAAGGCCAATGTGGCATAGCCAGCAGCCACCAGGCAGTCCAGCAGCTCCAGGGCAGGCAGGTGCCTATTCACTATTTCTTATTTTGCTACTCCTTCAACATCTTCGCACCCAAGATCAGAACTGAGACTGGATTAAACTAGAAATATTCTGTATTTTAAAAATCAGATTGTATACAGTTAAAATTTTAACTACAGCAAATAAACTGTCATCCATTGCTTAAAACTTATAGTTACCCGCAACACAGGTAAGCATACAGTCTACCCAGTGTATGAAAGCTTTCAATGGATATTTTTAATCTATGTATGACATCCTTGCACTAACCAGATAAAATCCCTCCTCAAAAAGTTTATGAGTTTTAATCAAAAGCAAGTGCATTTAAATTTTGGCTATCGACCACTTTGCATGCATTCAGGGAGCCAAACAGACTGCAGAGAGCTACTGAGTCAGAGGCACCAAGAAAAGCAAAATTTACTCAAAACCAGTTGAAATGCACATGTATCCAAGGAACAGATAAAGGCACATTAACAAAATCAGTCTGAAAGCCAATTTGGCTGCACTGGTATTAAAATCAGTAATTCTGTCTGCTAAGAATCTGTCCCAATTTTAAGCAACAAGAACCAATGTAGATACATTCTCATGCAGTCACACTACATACTAGAAGTTTGCTTCCATGCAGATATTTGCTTGTCTATTGAAAGTAAAAACCTCAGTAGTCAGCAATCCAGAGTTATAATAGCAAAAAATGCCCAACGCATGAAAAGCCTGAACTATGCACAATCTAACCATGCTCTCCTATACCTTTTCCACAGAGAACATTCAAGGAGGTACAAGTGTTAGATAGATGCCATTTCAAGTGATGAACTTCTAAAGTAAATAAAGTGACTTCAGATCCTACCTACGAAGTTAGCTAAAATATTACCTTTGTTTACATTTTTCTATACACATGCAAGCATGTAGGCTAGCATATAAAAATGTATCTCCCTTCATTGATTTGCTGCACCAAAAGGAGCACATGCACAAGCCTGTGGCTCATAAACTGTCAGTTTCTAAAGATACCCTAATATGCTTTGAGGAAAAGGAAACAGACAACCCTGCCTTAGGGAACCGTTAAGCACATGTGAAAGACAAAGCTATTAGTATGAGCATCTTAACACCCTTGCATCACAAGAGTAGACACTGATGGCTGTACAGTAAAATGACTGACAAGAACAACACAGCTGACTTTGCTAATGACTATTCTTAACCTGAACCCCCACAAAAGTCATTCTGTTTTTTTGTTAAGTTTTTCAAAACTTTAAGCTTTTACCAGTCCATTCTTGATTGTCTTAAGTATTTATCACCCTTTATGTTTACAGTGAACTTAAGTTCTTAAGTCTTCTATGAAGACTGGAGTGAGCCATATATTTTCTTCTGCATTGGAAACACAAACATTTCCTCTAGAGAATTCTTGATTAAATTTCCCAACAGAACATCGTATTAACCAAACCTTGCATGAATGCATAGAGAAAGATTATTTAAAGAAATAAAAGTTCTTAATAATACAGAAAACTTTCACAAAAGCGTGATGCAGCACAAATTCTACTCACAAATCTGCCACAGTGTTACTTGAGGAAGCAAAGTTACAGTGCAAACAGCAGAAATTTGCACTAAGAATACATCACACCAAAAAAAAATAAATAGAAAAGTTAAGAAAATTTTAACTTCACAGAAACCAAAGAAAGCTGCAAGAAAGATCAACTAGAACAAAAGGAAAGCTAGTGGAGCCATACGCTTAAATATGTTCTAGGATTTATTACTTACCGTGTCCCATATCTGAAGCTTTATCTGTTTTCCATCAATAGTTATCATTCGAGCCCCAAATTCTACACCTGAATAGATTTGACAAAAAGATTACACTATTAGCATATATCAAAAAGAAGAATGACAAGTACTATGAATAGAAGTTTAACTTAACTCAGTACTGCATTTGTAGGAAATAACCTCTTTCACAATCTCCTTTAGCTAATTTTCCAGCTGCTTGAAAGAGCTGGAAAGGTTTCCAGAAGAGGAAAACTGTTACTTTACAAGTGCTTTGCAAATGCATTGAATCAGAGCAAGTGTCAAGGAGGTATTTCCTACAAGGTCTTCCAAACAATTTACTAGCTTTAGATCTCAAGGAGAGAAACATGTCCATTTGAATGCAAACGGGAAATTGAAGAGTCACAGTGATTTTAACACTCCCTCAACGACAGGCTGCTAAAGCCTGTTTAGAAGAAATTAAACCTAAAATTCTTTATAAATATTCTATTGAGCATACAAATGTCACTTTAACAAGATAAAGTATATTACCGTATTAATACAAACTCATCTACCTTTATGCAAAAAGTGCTTCCAAAACTTTAGCTAAAGAACAAATTTAATAACTGAGGATGAAAGTTAATGTTTCAAATAAACAAAAGGAATTTATTCAGCGGAAAAAAAAAAATAATTCAGCCTTTTATACCATGTTGTAAAGCAATTCCAAGATCATTAACAGTAAATTAAGCATAAATTGAGGCTATCACTACTCTAGTTAAAATCTGACAAATGCCTACAGCTAGTGGACATATTTAAAGGCTTGCAAGTTTCCATTAATCTATGCTTCATAAATCTATTATTTCAGAGAAAGAAAAAAAAACCATAAAAAAGAAAATTCAAGATCTGGTAGCTGAAGTTTTGTCTAAAATTGGTCACCATCTAGATTTGGACTAAAGTCTTCAGCCTGGAGAAGAGAAGGTCCTGTTGAGACCCTATGGCAGCCTTCCAGTGCCTAAAGAGGGCCTACAAGAAAGCTGGAGAGGGATTTTTTACAATAGCATGTAGTGACAGGACAAGGTGGAATGGAATTAAACAGAAAGAGGGGAGATTTAGATTAGATATTAGGAAGAAATACTTCACTGTAAGGATGGTGAGGCACTGGCACAGGTTGCCCAGGCAAGTTGTGGACACTCCATCACTGGCAGTATTTAAGGCCAGGTATGGGGCTTGGAGCAATCTGGTCTAAGTGGAAGATGACCTTTATGGTCCCTTCCAATCCAAACCATTCTATGATTCTATTCTGTTAAGCAGCCGAAATTGGAAGTATTCCAAACATCTTTTCAAACGCCTGTTTAGAATACTGAGGGGTGAAGGGGGTGGCAGCGCTGCTTTCTGCAGATTACTTTTGCAGAAAGAGGCATGGAGGAACCAGTCTCCTGCCCACAGGATACTGGAGCCAAATAGAAGCTGTGGGCCAAAGAACATTTAGCTCTCTTTAGCATCCAAATAACTTGCAGTAAGAGTATGCAAGCAAGCTGAAAGAATGTAGCAGCAGAAAGAAGGAAGCAGTTGAATGACAATGGCCTGTCTGAAGTTAATTGCAAAAGCAGGGTAAGGTCCTTGGACTACTACAAGCCTCAACACTGCAGGTACTATTTGATCTCAAAATGCAGATAAAAAGCTGCTGATTTATATCCAGCAATCATCCTAAATGTTTCATTTCTACACACTACCCTATAGAAAAATAAGAAAAGGGTGTTTATCCCATTCCATCAAAATACCTGCTGAGAGATAATTCTGAATCTGAAACAACACATACAGTTTGTTGGTAAGTTTGTTCTCCTCAGGAAGAGAAGCTGTTCAGGTTTATCAGTAAGGGAATGTCCTAAGGGCAATGGGAAACCAAAGAGAACGTGCAGAATACGTACAGTTTATGGGTTTAGTCACCGATATCTATCTACAAATGTCAGTTGTTTTGTTGTTTGGGTTTCTGTGCTGCGCTTGGTTTTGTTGTTGCTGGGTTTGGTTTGTTTGGTGGTGGATTTTTTTATTTCCTCCTTTCCTCCCCAACTGCATAAAGCAGCTTCTCCTGCCCTCCTTCATTTCTTAATGACAGATACTTCAGTTTCCAAATGGAAAATAAACTGAGGTAGTTGCCACACTGTAAATTCTTTTACAGTATGCTACAATTATACAATGAGCTGTATTCTGAATGCAGCTCAAAGACAAATATCTGCTTCAATGTATTCTATTCCCCCTAATCTTGTCTTCATTAGAGATGACATTTCTCTCCAAACTTCTTCAGTATCAGAGATAACATGTTGCTATTTATACTAAAATTTGGTACTGAATTGTGCACAACTCTAGATGAAATATCTTTTTTCTATGTGCACAATTTCAGTTTCCCTTCTCTCCCAAGTTGCTCCAAGCAGGAATAGAATCTGCACTCCCATAGGCTACAATCATTGTATTGTACTGAAAAAAAGTTAGGCTATATGACACAAGTGAATAAACTCTACAGGTTCTCAGGAGTTTTAACATCATCAGCTGGAAGTGCATTAGACAATTCCATCTCGCCTTGCACAGGGAATTAATACGACTTTGAACTAATTTATTTATCTCTTTCTAAATCTGACTGGGTAACTAGGAGAACCATGCTTCTGTACAAAACACACACACATGCCCTACCAGTTAAGTGGAAGGAAGTTGTTTCCAGCCTATGCCCCTTCTTCCCCTTTCCAAGCAGTGCCCTTTGCTCCATTCCTACATCCCTCATTATGTCGCTATCTAGGTTCACCTCCTCACCCTACCAGCTTCAATTTCTGCTCTCAGATTTCAGCTAGCTATATGCCAGGCAAAGAACTGGCACTACAACCACCCTGCTGGGGTGAAGTCGTTTCCCACAGCCTATCAGTCTGCTAATGTGACAGGGCTGCCAAAGACATAAGTGATATATAAGGTGTCATATATTTGGCAGGCCTAAAGAATAAAAGATGACAATAACTCATGCCCTCCTGAAGAACTCAGGCTCTTTATTCAGCCAGCCTATTTGCTGCCAAGACCTCAGAAATATTTGAAAACTGATGTTCGCCTACGAATTTGAATTACATTAGACAGCCACACACAAGGTGTGGGAGGACTGTCAAGAGAAAAGGGAAGCCATAACCAAACCTCTTCATACATTCTGTTACATGAAGAATATTTGTTTATGTTTCATGCATCTATTTCAGTACTCCCAAACACAGGAAGCATATATATACCAGGGCACAAACTAAAAATACAGACTAGGGATACATTCTGTGCAAGGCTTATCATTATTAGAGCTGATAGGTTCCTTGAAATAACATCAAGAAGAAATTCAAAGGTTTTGCAACCTTAAAAGAGACTACCATCTGTTATGCTAAACAGTGAATCTGATATGAAAGATTAAGCTTGCCTACAAAAGAATTTATTCCCACACTATTCCTCTTATTTTCTGTGGAAGGTTAAATGATTTGTCTGTATCATTTACCATAGTCAGATCAGAGGCAATGCATTCTGTCAACACATATTCACTTCCCCTAGTGACAATATCAAATTACACCCAACATAAATGGTCTACATTCAATGCAGAACTCAGGAAGCACAAGCAAACAATGAATACCTTCACACCACAATCCTTCCCTATCCCAAAATCAGCCTTGCCAATCAGTAAATTCATTTATTCACCTTAAAGGTTAACTTTGCTTTAGTTTACCTGTAACTTCTTTTCAAGGTTCTGTGGCTAGAATAATATTCTGTTCCCTAACAAAGATTCTGCCATTTCCATCACAACCAATGCATTCTGCATCAAAACAGAATTTGGCACTAGCCAATTCTGCTCCCGTGCCCAGTTTTTAGCTTTTCTGAAGAGACAGTTGAGATACTACAGATACATATTTTTTAAAATTGTTTCAGGTTTTTCTTATCGGGAAGGTACAAAGACCTCCCCCTGGCTTTACTAGTTAATAAACATTCATCAGCTAGATTCACTGCTACCTTAATACAGCACAAATCCGACCTTACTGCAGCACAACAAACTCATAAAAGCAGGCTGAGGTACTCCAGTACTTCATCATTAGCACTGTGGGGGACAAAAGAGACTTACCAATAGTGAGATCGTGGACTGGTTGAAACCGCTTGTCTGTAAACTGTAACAATAGACATGATTTCCCAACACCTAAAAAAAAAAATAAATTAGAAATTTTAAGCAAATTAAAAAAAAAAAAGAATTTGTCAAGAACCAATAGAAATTAATTTAGGCAAATGGTATATACTGTTTAAAAATCATTATTAGAACTGGAGATATTAGATTTCGCCTACTTTGAAACGTATGCAACTTTTTCATAACACAACAGCCTTTGAAGTTCCAGAAACATGAAAGTCAAAGCAATTATTGTCACAAACTGAACAAAAATTAATTCTTCTTCTGAAAAAGTTCTGCCTTTGCTATTAAGTAAAAAAAAAAAAAAAGAAAGCTTTGTAACAGACCTCAGAAGTATCATTTCACATCCTCCCTCCACAGTAACTACAAGTCTTGCTGCTCCCCTCAACCCTGGATCTGCTTCCCCTTGACTGCTTTCGGCTGTCTTCCACACTAACCAGATCCTCAATAACACCTCGCTCCCACCTATCTCCTAATTTATCATCAGTACATATATGGCTGCTTACAAACACCATGTGCTGCTGCCCACTGGTTCTCAATACACCAAGAACTAGTCCAAGCAGAAATGGCAACAGCTGTGTTCACATTACAGCCAGACAGACAACACAAACATTATCATAAGTTACCCTGATTTCTGGTGCAAATGGCTTAACTACTTCACATTACATAGGCACTGGTCTGCATATATTAAAACTGACCTTTCTACTACTAAATTCAGCAAAGTTTTTAGTATGGTTTCATGAGGAAACAAAACCTATACAATCTTAAGCACTGCCCACCTGTCATTTTGGTCTTAAAAAGTTAAGACCAGTGGCTCGTTTCAACCAAATGTAACAGAAATAGGAGACCAGCATTTAGTTTTATCACAAAACAAGTTGTGACAAACTGATGGTATTCCGAGATCAATATCCCAAGCAATGCAGCAATTCCAGTAGTCAAAGACAGTTGTTGGTGCTGCTATTCCTAGTCTCCTCCCTATAGCATATTCATGCCCAGTTCTCCATATGGCTGAGATCTTAAACAGTTTCAGTTTTCTGCTGGGTTTACACACTAATCTGGCAAGAAGAGACAAAGCAAACAGAAATGGCTTAATGTGGGGTCAGACAAGCATGATAGTTCAAATGAAGGAAGGGAAACACAGCAGCAAGCAGATCAACAGCTTAGAGTGGCATGGAACAAAAGCCCCAGGCAAAGTCCGCAGCATTGGCCTTAACAGATCACTTCTCTGGAGCTCTGTGGCTTCTGATAGAAAGCTGTCAGAACACAAGCAGCTTGGAAGCACATACAAATTATGTCCAACAAAATTACTGGACATAAGAGAAGTGAATGAGAAATGGGGGAGAGTGCTGGAAGTAAAGAAGCTGGAAGTAAGGTGGGCAGAATACTGGAGTTGTAGAGACAAAGAACACAGAAGTCTAACAAATCTTAAAATACTAATAATTCTTCTAACTCACAGAAGACTGTGTATATATATATATATAGATAGATGACTTTTATACCATCAATGAAATAGTACTGCCCCACCACAGAGCATCAGAGTATCATCACCATCCTACCTACAAAAATAACCTACAAATCACACCAGAAATAGAATGGAAAATAGCTTTTGCCATTAACCTTACAAAGTGATTTCAGTATCAACTGATAAACCAGAACCTCAAACTTACCCAATATTCTTGAAAAAATCTTCTAAAGATAAAATAATTAAAAATCTAATCAACATGACACGTGATCAGGTGTCGCAGCACCACATCTCAAGTGACAATCTGTTATTTCTTCTTCTTGTAAGACTGGTAACCAGCCACTTGGTTCAAGAGAACATGCAAACACTAGCGTCAGCACAACAAGGATGACGGACAAGCGCAGCTCCTTTGATGCAAGTCTCAATCTGGCACAAGATGACTGTACCTCTCATTACTTCTGCATAGCAGGCCTTTTAGGAACAGACTGCAAACTGATGGGTTCACACACAGAAACAGAAGAAACAACAGGTTTCTTTTTAATGCCATTCCCACTAGTTTAGAATCTTCCAGCAGAAAATGCCTTTAAGTCCCTAAGTTTTATACTGGTGTTGACTGAAAAAAAGGCCTTCAAAAAGTTCAAATGCAGCTGTAGTACCTGGTAAATTTAGGTTATAAATATTTTATTGAGTACATTGAGTAGTAATATTTTGGTTCAATTTTAGAGTTTCAAGACATTGCAAGTTTGTAACAGGAAAGTCTTAGAGAACAGCTCATGGCTCATTCACTTCCAGAGCCAACCAGACTGTGCAACTATAGACACAGCCAGGAACCTGGAACAGTAAACAGGAGCTGTATATGAACTCCTGAGCAGTTTATCACCTTGTGACATGAACAGATGCTGCAAAGATCAATTAACAGTGGCATGGCAGATGGTTTAAAGTAACTACACCGGTTAACTCTACGAGAAAAGTGGCTGTTTACCAGGTATCTCTTTCACTTAGCATGTTAAATCTTATACCTGAAACAAGGCACTCTGGGAAAAATAACTGAGCATGTCTTACGACACTCAATTGTAGAACACAGAAGGGACAGATTCAGTTATTTATTAACCCATTCTCCATTTCACTGTCACAATTATTTTAATATAGCTTCAGACAAGCCACCCCAAGAGAAAAACAAACTTAGTACCATTAAAACAAAGAATTATCAGAGCTTGGATACACTTCACCAACAACCACAGTAAACAAAAGCTCTTGATAAGGACAAATTAAAGCAACAGACTATGTGCTCAGAGAGGAACAGTGTGCTTCTTTGCAAGTGCCTGCTCTAGGATCCCTTTATCACTTCTTAGTACCCAAACAGTGATGGGAAATGGAACTTCTGCTATAGTATTCCCACCATCTGGCTCTGAATTCCAAATCAACAGCCTGAGTTGGCTCTCTAAATTCTTCTGCCTCTCTTAACAGCTTCCTCTTCAGGTGCCACTCTGCCGTCAAGTTCTCTAGGCAAAGCTTTACTACTGTCCACCTTGGCTCTGCCATGCTTCAACACCTCCCTTCCTTTCATAAATGTTAGTGTCCATTTCACTGCTCAGCAAACCAGAACAGCACAGGGGTAAAGTTAACCTCTTCCTTCCCACTCATAAGGTTATGGAATGAGCTAAACCCAAAAACAGATCCAGCATAAAACTATGGCCACAAGAAACACTAACATGTGCATGAGACCAGGGCTACAGAATATATAACAAAAGGAAGGGATGTTCTTTTCAGTAGCAGGGTGTACTCATGACAATTAAAAAAGCAGCTCTGGAACCACAGCACAGGTGATGATACAGTTAAGCCATTTAAATGGCTTTTAACAAGAAAGCGGACTTTTTTCCTAATCCCCTTCTAGGTCCTGCGATTTCCTGTGAACAGAGCAAGGAAAGTTCAGTTTTCAGCTGTGAAGTCAGAGATGCACTGCTGTCACCAAGAAGAAAATCTCCAGGCTTTCCTTACCACTATAAAAAACTCAGTGTTCCTTCCACTGATGTTTGTCTTTGGAGGTTGACCTGGTTCAAAACTAAAATGCCTCTAAGCAGGGAGAGTGGTCTCAGATAATTTCCTTATTTGTTCATATAAGCATCACTATAGACCAAGAGAGATGACAGAGGAAAAGAGCTGCAGCAGGGCCTCATCTACACAGTTTTTGAACACTTCCAGGGACAGTGGACAGGGACAGACATCCCTGGAAGTCTGTTCCAATGTCTAACTACCCTTTTGGTGAAGAAATTTTTCCTACTATCCAGTCTAAATCTCTCCTGGTGCAGCTTGAGGCTACTACCTCTTGTCCTACCGCTTGTTACCTGGGAGACCAGTCACCTCCCTGCTCCATCCTCTTTTGGGTAGCTGTAGAGAGCAGTAAGGTCCCTCTGACCCTTTTCTTCTCCAGACTAAAACCCCCCAGTTCCCTCAGCCATTTCTCATCAGAGTTGTGCTCCAGACTCTTAACTGGCTTCACTGCCGTTCTCTGGATCCACTCCAGCACTTCAATGTCTCTCTTGTAGTGACCAGCCCAGAGCTGAGCACAGTATTTGAGGTGTGGCCTCACAGGTGTTGAGAAAAGGGGTAAATCACTTCCCTGGTCCTGCTGGCCACACTATTGCTGATACAGGCCAGGATGTTGTTGCACTTGTTGGCTAGCTGGGCACAAACTGGCTCATATTAAGCAGCTGTCAATAAGCAAAACCAGGTCCTTTGCCATCAGACAGCAATGCACCACATATGCTTCAAAATGCATCTTCAAACCCCCTTAATGTTTTGGCAATATGCAAATAAAAAGATTTTTTTTCCTGGTTAACTCTCACAGCAGTCAGCATTCCATACTACTTGTATTTTATTCTTAAAAAGACCAAATCCATGAAATTCCACAGCTACTCCCACTGATACAATGTAAAATTTTTGCAGATTTATGGCGATGTTGCTTGAGTACCTGAAAGACAGCTATGCCATTTCAGGTCTCTCCTACAACAGAACACTAATTAGATCTTAAACCAGTTCTGACTACATAGAAAAAGTTTAGGGGTTTTTGTTGTGGGTTTTGTTTTTTTTTTTTAAATAAATATAAAACATAACAACCAGAACAGAATTAATCCCATGTTCATAAAGCAACTATGCCTGAAGTAACAGCCAAAGAAAAAGTCACAGAATGTCAACAAACAATGAAGCAAGTGACGCAAGGGGACAAGAGCTACTGGGCAAAAGGTAGTCTTGCACAGTCAGTTTCTATAGCTGTCACTTTAAGGGACTGAGATCATACTGAAATTCCTGTGTTTAAGCAGATGAAAGCATGTGGAATCACAATTCAGAGAAGACACGCCCAGGTGTCTTGTATAACTGCAGGGGTTTTTCATTGGTTTGTTCATGGTTCACATAACTCACTTTGGTTTGTAGTGCTGAAAAGGAAGATGAGCCAAGTGTTAACATCTGTCCTCAGCTGATGCTGTCTTACTTTTCTCATACAGTTTGTTTACAACTAATTGCTGAGTCACCAGGCAGCTGATCCATTTCCAAAGGCTTTAAATCAAGTCCCAGAGAAAAATGTCTAGAACACCATGGTTGCTACAAAGCAACTACGTGCAAGACCACTGGTATATCTTCACTGGTTGGAATGCTGTGGCAGACCAACACTGGAATTGAACATGACAGTCCTGATCCACTCAATTTCTATCAACAGAGCTGTGAGTTCAACTGTCTTTGTCGGAGGAACACTAGTAATACTTATCATAGCCATTCTGGCAATAAACAAATCTGCACAACATAAATTGGCTCTCCAGTACTAACTACATGATAATACTTAAGAGGTCAATAGGAGCCATTAACAAAAGCAAATCCAGCTTCCCCACTATTGGCATGTTTAATTCACTTCAAAAATCATTATTATAGTAGTTTTAATTAACTTTCTGTAGCAACTCAGAATAAAAGTCACAGGAATTAAAACAGTCTTGTGAGCTGTTTTCTCTCTATGTTTCTGTTATCTATTTCACTCCTCCCATGTCTGGATCTTAAGCAACTTCAGAAGTGACACACTTCCATTCTGTATTTCACATTTCAAGCAACTGAAATGTGAAAGTGCAGCACAGACCATTACACTGAGGATATTCCACTGTAAAAATTTAATCAGTATATGATCAATGTACCAAAGCAATTGTTTCCTGCCATCTCTATCACTTTAACGATTATAGTTTTTAGGGATTCATCAGAATTGGCCACCTGTTCTGAAACACTATCTTTCTGAATTCTGCGCTACCACTTTGAATCACCCTGAACAAACCTCTTCCTACTTCCCCTGAATCTCCTGTCCTTTGTTTTAACAAACTGCCACTCACATTAATACCATCTACAGCCTAATGCTTCTAATATAGTCATACCTATGTTCTACTTGTTAAAGATTCTTCTGTACTACAGGTGCTGCTACTACTACTGCAGTAACCTAGAAAAACTTCCATAGTTTAAATGTAGGCTTAAAAGAAGGTAAAGTCACATAATAGTTGCATTTGTGTATTTAACCTCACATGTAATGCAAGTGTAACGTATAATTATACTCCAGAAACAGATAATTTGTTTCATAGGCATGAAGTACAACTATGCAGGTATCCTTAGAACAGCATATAAAGTGGCAGGTGTATCATCAAAATTATTAAAGAAGGCATTTATGCAGGTATGAGGGAAAGAACTAGAAAGATGCACAATACCTGCGCATAACAGCTACTAGATACCAGTTAACAGCTAACAAAGTAACTAACATAGTTAGTTACCTTGTCCTGACAACAGTTTGATGGAAGTATGCTACGTATAGCCATGCTATGCTCAGAAAGCATAGAATATATTGGCAAAATGGCTTCAAACAGCAATTCCTATCAGTATAGGGTTATGCCTACAGCATTCATACGCATTATTTTTTGTTACATAGCAGCCAATGTCAAACAGAATGCAGCAAGGTTTTCAAAAGTAGCAAGCAAATGGGTGGGGAAGGGAAGAGACCCCAGAAGCAACTTGAAGCACCTGGGAATGCAGTGGCGTGTGTCTCCCCCCCAAAAAGAAAAAAAACCCCACAACCTAATAAAAGAAAAATCCCTATAAATAAGAAGGAAAGAGCCAAGGCTTTTGATTTTCCTCTGACAGGATGCTTCGACACAGTTTGGTACAGCATTTCCAGCCAGGGCTGAGAAGGGATCCCTGTGGCCTGAGCTGAAGATACTCAGAGCAGTAGTTCTGGTCTGACCACACAACTGCGGACGGCATGTGGCACCTCTCAGGCCTCACCTCTGTGAGGACGCAAATACGCGGCAGTACCCAGGTTCGAGTTTGTCAGTGACAACGCCTCCTTCCTCCCAGCTCCCCCTCCCCGATGCCGCAGCCAGGGCCGTGACACAGCCCGGCCTGCCCCGCGGCTCAACAGCCAGGCCAGGACGCGGCTGTCAGGCTTCCAGGCCTGCTGCGGGGCCCAAGGCCGGCGGGCGCGGAGCTGCCGGGAGGTAGGCCGAGGCCCCGGGCGGGGCCCAGCGCAGAGGCGGGGAGCGGGGGAGCCGCCTCTTCTCGCAGAGCCACCACGTCGACGACGCCAGCACTGCGGAAATGGGAGCGGAGCGCCGGGCCCTGCTCTCCTCCGCTCCGCCCGCCCCCCGCCCCCGCCGCTTACCTGTGTCCCCGATGATGATATACTTGAACAAATACGCGTAGGCCATGGCCGTCCGGCTCCCCGGGTCTCGCTCGCTCCTTCGGGAAGCTCTCCCCCCGGCCCCGCTGTCAGGGCTGGCGCTGCGGAGAGGTGGAAACGGTTAACGGCCACCGGGCGGCGGCCCACTCCCGCCGGCACCGCTCGTTTCCTCGCTCCCTTCCTCCTACCTCCGCCGGCGGCTGGGTCGCTGCTGCCCTCCCGCCGCTGCCCGAGGGGCCGGGGAAGGAAGACGCGGCAGCGGGAAGAGCGGGAGGCAAGAACAATAACAGGCGCGGAGCGGCCCCGGACCCCTCCGGCAACGTCACGCACCCACCTCCTCGCTCCGCCCCGCCCCCGACCCGGAAGTGCTGAGGTAGCCGCTGCCCGGCGTAGGGGCGGGAGGACGTCGGTCGCCCCGCCCGTAGGGCTGAGGGGCGGCGGCGGTGGTGGCGGTGGCGGTGGCGGTGGCGGTGGCGGTGGCAGTGGCAGTGGCAGTGGCAGTGGCGGCCCTGATCCTGAGGGGTTGTGAGGTTCGCGGAGGGGGTTGCTCGAGCTGATCCCTTCTCTTGGCCGGTCTGACGGGGCTTGGGGCTGCTGTTTTTCCTTCGCCTTGGCAGGAGGAATAAGTGACAGGGTTCCGCGTCGCGGGAGGCCGGGTCTCGTCGGAGCGGGCTGTTGTAGCGGCGGGAGCGGTGGCCTCTGCCTGCGGTGATCACCGGGGAAAAAGGTTAACTTGAGGGGAGAGGCTGGGGAAAGGAGAATGGAGGCAATCGGGCCTTTGTTAGGCTTGCACCAGGGTCGGGTGAGTTGGAAGAAACTTCAAGGTCTTCCTTAGTCTAAGGTGCTTCAGAAGTGTCTCGTGTACCCAGACCTTCGGCCCTGGAGCAGACAAAGGTAGCTTGGCTCATGGGTTGGTCGTACCAAGGCTAGATCGGATGTCTGGCAGTGGTAGATGTGGTAGGACATTCCAGTCGGGGGCTGAGGCAGAGGGTGCTTTGGGGTGCCCTTCTACTCAGCTGTTCGTTGACTGAATTGGTGGGGCTGTTGAAGAGCTGTTCATATTTTCTTCATATGAACTCATGGGTCTACCATCCTGGCTGTGCCAGTCTGATAGCTTTTAACTTTATAAAAGTGCTTACTTGTGGTGCATCAGGTCAACAGCTTGGACAGCACTGACTGACACTATTTCTGACAGGTGTGCATCCCGCTTACTCATAAAAGCTTTCAATAAAACTGCCAAATCCTGTTTTCATATTTCATCACCTGAAACCCAAAATTAGGCTTATTTTTTTTAATTATGTTTTTCCCTGTGGACATTCAAAAATAATAAAAAATGGTATAATGAAGAAGCTCCTCTACATATTATATCTACTTTCATGTGAAAAAAAAATCATGTTTTCCATGTTACTTTGCCATGTTTCTCTCTTTTCTTTCTGCTCTGTACTTTTCCTAGTTTCACAACGTTTTGTGTAAAGTCTGGAGTCCAAAATGGCAGTTCTCATGTCTGTAACACCAACCTCAAAACAGTTACATAAGTATCTTCAGTTCTGCTCCTCTCTGACTGTGTTTCTCTTTTCCCCAACAGTATCTGAATTTAATTTTTTATCCCAGATCTCTGTTCTAGATGGTTGCTACCCAAATATACCTGTACATTTCTAAGCACTGTTTTTCTTTTTGCTAAATTTCTGCCATTTTGATCAGATCCACAGGGTTTGTCAAACCTATTTATTTTTTCTCTTTTTACTCTATCTTAGCTGTTTTGTTACCCAGCTCGTTCATGAAAATATCTAATAGGTCTTGCCTGAACAGGACCAGAGCATTAGAAAGTGTCATGTGAAACTTTCTCCTGGTTTAAAAAGTCTTTACACATTGAAGAAAGCTACTTCACTGTTATTCTATGTACAAGAAGTGGAGTTTTGGTATGAGTTCTTGTTAATTAACACCTATCCAGAATGAGTTTTCTCAGAGTTCAGAGAAAAGCAGGATTTTGCCTTGTTTCCTGTGGAAGTTAGGGCTGTGTTTTCACAGTGTATTTAGGATTCTGCATGTGTGTTCCTAGTTCTAATAATGATCATGAAACCTGGCATCTGGATGGAGTAGTGCACCTTGGATGCAATGCTGCAGTTAGGGTCAGCTGTTGAACCCAGTCAAGAATTTCCAAGCAAATAAGTCTTTCTGAGCGCTCCCTCTACAGGTAAACCCTTTAGTTGGCCTTCACGCTGTTGCCATTGGTTTGTGTGACTTCAGGAAATAAAATTGCAGGAAACCCGGCCTTAAGCAGAGAAGAGTTCATCCAGTGTAGGTAAAGGTTGCTGTTAACAGAGACAGGGCAGCTTTGCCCCCACAAACCTCCTCTTGGAGCCTCCCGTGTATTAGCGCTGTCATGGTTATCTGCTGGATCAGGGAAAAAGAGTGGTTATCTTTAGTTTTTCTATGTTCAGATTTCAGGCAAATTCATTCTGGGTCCCACAGCCACAGCAACAAACTAAAATGCTTTTGACAGCCTTGCCAGATGGATCCCAGCTCTGCTCAGCAGCCCTTACTCCTCAAAGAGGGTCTCATATCTGTGAAGACTAAAGCCCGTCCTATTAGACCAGTCACACAAACAAGTATTGGCTTTCAGGATGAGCCCTCTCCTGACACCTCTCCCACAGCTGGAGGGATGAGGAACTGAGTGAGGTTTTGTGTTCTTTACCTTCTTCTCCAGAGCCCTGCCATCACTAATGACATTCTTCAAGTCTCCATTGGTACTAGTGGAGGCTCCTACATCACTGAGCAGCAAAGGGTGCTACCCTGAGGACTTTTCAAGCCTTGGCAGTCTGCCCTCAATATACAGGGGTATTCAGGTGTACTTGATGGGGGCAGACTTTTTAACAAGGCCTGTAGCAATAGGACAAGAGGCAATGGTTTTAAACTAAGAGGGGATATTCAAACTGGATGTGAGGAAAAAATTTTTTACAATGAGGGTGGCACAGGTTTTGCCTATTTACTGACACAGAGAGGTGGTATATGTGCCATCCCTGTAGACATTCAAGGCCAGGCTGGATGTAGTTCTGAGCAACCTGATCTACTTGAAGATGGCCCTGCTCATTGCAGGACGGTTGGGCTAGATGACCTTTGAAGGTCCCTTCCAACCCAAATGATTTTATGATTCCATGAGTCTGTGATTCTATGATCCAAATTCTGTGATGTTTTTCTAGACTTCAGGTTTGACACAAGCAAAACCAGCCTGATCTGGTTGAACTAAAATTGATCAGAAAAGGGATTTCTCATTTTGTAAAAGTGCAGATTGCTCATGGGGAGAAAATACAGATGCTGCCGGATCTCCAATGAAATGGAAGGTACCTTTAATACCACTGCTTAGCCATCTAACAGCTTGCTTGACAGGCCCTGACTTGACAGGTCAGGGAGAAGGCAGCTGAGCCTGTTTCATTTTTGGAAGCCTGGGAAATCAGACAGGTAGCCGACTTGCAGGTAATCCATGTGACAGCGCTATGCCCCACTGGCTATTTGAGTGGCTGCTTGGGTTGGGTCAGCAGCTGCACAGTGCACAGGGAGCCAGACCTCTTCTGGTTAGGCAGACTGCAGCAGTGGTGAGGAAGCTTTACCTGTGCACATCTGAGCAGTATTTCAGTCACCTGTGATACTATTGTTGAGGTATTTACGAAATCATGTTTGGTAGAGCCTTGCATGGATAACATGCAAGAATTTGTTGTTTTTGCTGTCCCATGGTAAATGGAAGTTAATTTGTTGCTGAATAAGAAAGTATACCTAAGTTATTGAGTGTTACTGAAAATCTGAGTTGCCTCCAATTAGAAATTAATTCAAAATTAATTTTTCTCCAAATTATGTTTAACATACATTTGTTTGAATGCTACTGAGACATGTAAGTAAATAGATACTGTATTTTTTTAATTATTTTTACTTCTCAGCAGTCTAAATTTCTGTTTTCCAGAGAAATTAACATTTCCTTTTGTTAAGCATTAATAGGTTAATACAAGGCACCGTGGACTCAGTCTCATATATAAAAAAATTATTAGCCAGGAGATACAAAAGAAGCAGTGGTTATTCAATATTGAAACATAATGCTTGCAGAGGGTTGCTTTGCCTTTTTTTTTCTTTTAATGTTCTCTGAAATTATACATGTTACCTGTTAGTGATTTTATATAACATGCTCTTTAGAAATATGACGAAATACTTCACTAAAATGACAGTATCGGGATTATATTCTGGCAAATATGATACACTTGAGAAAACCGGAGTTTGCTTTTTTTTTCTGTCTCAGTTTTTCTGTAAATTTCTGTCATTTATCACTGTGCAAACTCACTTGGGGTTTACAACAAAGCCTTAGGCTTTGTAGGATCCTTACCATTAGCAGCACTATTTAGGAAAGAGCTATGGAGACATCTAAAGCTTTAGATACTCTGCAGAGCAAAGCAGTAGACAGGATTTTTCTGTGGCAACTAACCCACAAAATCCTAGTGTAACATTTGAATACAGCCATGCTTTAATTATAATTTGTGTTGTACAATCATTTATTTGTTAGAAATCAATCTCTACCTGCTGTTCAGTTTAGCTTACAATTTTAAATCATTTCTTTGTGTTGTTAAATTATTTATACAGATCACAGATGCTGAGTGGGAAATGGTATTTTCTGGTGGCTGGCATTTAATCTGTCTGTATGTACTTTTTCTGAACTTTAATTGTATGCTACAATTTATATTATTTGTGAATTTTAATGATTTTTAGAAGGTTAGATTTGTATTTTGTGTAAGGAACAAGGCTATGCATAGGGTATTTTATTTATTGTAAATGTTGAGAATGGGACCTTACCTCATGTGGAAATACACAGAGCAGATCCTGCAGGAAGGCAGTCAAATATATATAAATCTCAGTGAATATCTACCTTTGGAAAGAGTGTTTCTAGGTACCTGTTAAGCATAATAAATGAACAACCCCTTGTTAGCCATCCTGGTTTGTCCTTTATTTATAGAAGATCCAGAATCAGAATACTAAAATTATAAAATGGAAATGATTAACATTTCCATAAAAAATAATAAATAATTATCAAGACCTCTGCTTTAGCCCTGTTTATTTACCAATGGCCTTTGCCACTGTTATCATTGCATCCTGTTTTTCCTTGCAAGTAACCTTGGTTTTCATTGCCTTGCCGTAAAAATAAACAGTTTGATAAAACAGCACATGATAAATTTTAATGCACTTATCCCATAAAAACTGGGAAAACAAAAGGATCCTTGAAATAACCTTGAAATGGCTTACAAACCATCTGAAAAGAAATGTTGATTTTATTTTTTCATTTATCTTATTCTCAGGAGCATTGGAAAATGTGTGCTTTGTGTAGCAAGAATCACAAAAGCATGGAGTATTAGTGCTACACAGACAGTGTCAGAGGTCCATGCAGAAGTCTACTTCAACTGGCATCAAGGGAAATTTTCAAGATTTTTTTTTTCTTTTTTTTTTTACTTTAGAGTTTTTCTTAATTTTCTTTACATCTGTTTTCTCAAGCAAGCCTGCTCACATTGTTTTCCAAATTGAAAAGATTTTTGTCTGAAAGCATTAAAATGAAGCCTTTTAGGGTTTTTTTTTTTTTCCCCTTTCTTTTATCTTTTAATTGATTTTTTCACTCTCAGGCAGCTCCATTGATGTCTTTTGCTGGCTCTAGAAAGTAGAGAACTCTCTTAGACCCTAAGTCAGCAGAGTTGCTGAAAGGTTTGAGTTGAGGAAATCTTATAATCAGCATCGCAGATATAATCTTTTGCCACCAAGATACGGGTAGATAGCCTACCATACATTTTTGTCTAAAAGACACGATAGCATTGTTTGATAAATCTAACAAAAAATGTTTGTAGCCAAACCACAACTAAAATGATGCTAAAAGGCTTTACGTTTCTATTGAAGTTATTTAAAATTTAGCAAACAAAATAGCACAAAACTAGAGGTTTATTTCTCTTTTAAGTATCCTTCATTGTTCATTCCACTGAATAAGCTTCTTATTAACTGTCAGAAGATATTCTAACAAATACATATGTAGGCTCAGCCACTGTTGATGTAGAGGACAGCACATGCTTCCACATGTATTTTCCTTCATTGTAACTGAACGGCTGTAACTGGTTGAGGAAGGTATAACAGTACATCCTAGAAAGGCAAAAAACCCCAAGAGAATTAACTATAATGAAGCAAACCACCCTGCTCTCCACTCTCCGCCCTGTCAGCTTGCATTCATTTCAGTTGGCAGATTATTAGGTGTTCAATTTCTACATGTTTATTGAGAATATCTTGTTGCTTTGATCATGAGATGTCAAGTAGTACAAATAAGTACGGAGAAGAGCCTAAATTAATTTTTCCATGAGTACCAGTAATCTGGTAGGACTTCATGCCATGTACATGAACCCAGCTGCATGATGGGGAAAAGAAGAGCTGTCCCTGACAAAAAGATTGACCAGGACCCTTACAGCATAAATTCTTTCTGCATTAGCAGTCAGGTCCTAGCCACCTTCTCTACACTGTATATACTCTGTATTGCAGTTAATCTTGACCTACTCAGTAAATGGGGTGCTCCCGTGGTGCGTCAGACTAACTGTGCTGAAGGTGTGCAGTAAAGTTCTGACACATATTGGGAATGCAACTTGGCACAGAAAGAAACGGAACAGCCAACCCTCCCAGAAAGGTATGGCAGCACTAATCTAATTTGTGTGATTTAGAGTAGGTAGAGGACAAATATTTGTATCTTGATGACTCGAAGCAGTTGTCTGAAGTGAAAACAGTAAAAATGTATAGTTCCTCTAGTATAATGTCAGTTGAAGCAAGGAGAACACAGAGAAAAGCTTATGACAATGAAAATATTTATATCCAATTAAAATGGAGGAAATGATGCAATATCCAGTTTAGGTCATAGAATGTCATGAATAAAATAAAAATTGTTTTGGAAAAAATTATGTTGATTGCAATAGACGTTGAAAGGAAGAGAAGAGAAAGGAAAGGAAAAGGTAAGTACAGATGAATTAGACAAATGGACTGGTTTCCAAAACAAAGGGACCATACAGTGATTCATAGGCTTGTTGACATTTCCTAGTAAATTAATCCCTAATATGTCTGAAGTAAGTCTGCTTCTCTTTCCACTTTTACTGGAAAGAAAAATTCTAATCGGGACCTTTTGGAGCATGAACTGGACGGGTTTGATGAACATTCCATCCAGTCTGTGGCTCATTCTTTCACGTTTCATCTTAAGTTGAATTTTCTTTCAGTTGTTTGCATTTAAATTATGAAAAAAATATTGAAGGTTTCATTGTACTTTCTTACATGAAAGTTTTGCTGTAATGGCACAGAATTTTTTTATTTGTTTTAATTAAGTCAATCTGAAACATGGAATTGTTTGGAATAGTTCAGTAGTTCAGATTTGCAAGCGCTAAGTTTACGAGTGTCTCTTAAAACATGCAAACATTTTATCCTACACCTCAGATAAAGATCAAATAGGTGTAAATACTATACTTGCAGAAAGCAGATGTTTGACCTTATGTTCTGAGGTGAGTGAATTCCATACATTTTTGTATATATAAGTTGAGCTTTGCCTTTTCTGCCAGAGTCACAAAGGTCTAGTTGACACTTAGTAATGCATGAGATCTAGCTGAGTTTTAGAGAAAAATATACTTGAACTGCCAAACCAACCAGTAAGGAATAGCATCTTCCTAAGCCTCATTTTAAAGTAATTACCTTGATCAGAATTGAAATTCCGCTCATGGGAAAAAAAAAAAAAAGAAATTAGAAATTTAACCCTCATGAGTGCAGTTCTTTGAGGGGAAAATACATTACCTATTATATGTTTATTTTAACAAATTACTATGATTAGTATCATATTTGATAAACAGAAGCTGTATCAATCCAACGAAAGCTGTGATGCTGTGTATATACTGGTTTATATTTAGGGTAAATGTGAAACAAAATGTTGTGCTAGGGAGGACTCAAAGCAATTTTGAGTAAAGAACTACGAGAGACTGGAAGACATAGACGTATCTTTGTGGCATTAAAGCACCCTAGAAATATACATGTTGTGTAACAGGAATAGATGGGAATAATAACATTATTTCACAAGTTTACTATCTTTAAAATTGACACAGAGAGATACACTCATCATTCCCCAAAATCTACTTCAAATTATATGACTCATGCATATAAACATTAAACATTTAACATTACTGTTAAAGCAGCAACCATGCTTTCAGGAAATAAATACAGCTGTCTGCAGTAAAGCATCCTTGATGTGATCTTGTCGTGTGTATTATCTTCTTTATTTATGAGAAAATCTTATCTCTGTCAGAAAAAAATAATATATTCCTTATGCAGCTCTTTTGAAAATACCCAGGGAATTGTATGTGATATTTCTTTGTATCCCCTCTCCAATTTTCCATACTATTTAAGAACTAGCATTTTCAGGATTACACTCATACTTCTTTCAAACCGCTGCCTCTTCATGAGGGTACTAGGTGATGCAATAAAGATAAACTTCACATCATGAAGAATACATTGCAGAAAACAGGAAGCACATTGTGAGTGAAAAGCCTTAAAAAGTAACCAAGTACTACAGATTTCAGTTGCAGCTGATGAACTTGGCTCAGTGTGTATTTAGCATGTCTTGACTTAGACTACTGACTAAGAATCTGAATCTATTAAAGTAAGTCAGGTAAGCCCCTGGCAAATTTCCTGAGATTCTGAAACAAGAGCAGATTTTAGACTTGAGTGGAATGGTTTAAATTCTTTGTCAGTCGGTAATGGTCTTTGCATTTGACTATGACTGGGGAACCACTGCTGCAAATAAAGCAGTAAAAGGCAAACCCTCATCAGAGAAAGCTACCTTGTGGAAGTGTTTGAAGAAAGGAAGCATGAGTGCTCCAAAGCCCTCCTCCAGTGGTAGAACAAGGTCAGTTAGAGTTTCTCAGTCCTTTTTCCTCAAGACAAAATTGTGGAAGGGGATTGGAAGCTTAGTACAATACTTGTGATATGACTGAGAAGCACAGAATGAGAGAGGAAGGAGACCTTAAGAATCATTTAAGTTCTTAAGAAACTGCAAACCTAAGAGAAAACCTTTTTCTAGAGTTGCTAGTAACCACAGGTAAGAGGAGCTACTGGAATCAGAGTGCGATGATCCATTTCAGCAGTCTTAAGTATCAGACTTTCCCAGGATTTGAAAAATGGAAGAGATACTTAACTGAATAATTTAGCTGCTTTAACTGCATGGATTGCAGTGCCATGCAAACATTTCCTAGAGCTGCAGTTACTCCAGGAAGGTTAAGAATAGGCTGTGGGCTAGTTTACATGATAGCAGCCTCCATTGAAAAACAAAGGAAAGAAACCACTTGAAATGGCTTCTTTTTTAACTGGACTGAACTTACCCTCAAAACCTTACAGATCCTGAAGGTTTAAGCTTGTCTGTAATGATGAAACGATATACTCTGAATGTTGGAACAGTCAAGCGTTTAAAGCAGCATAACACCTCCCCAGAGATGCTTTTTGGCTCATGTACTTTTCCTGGCATGTTAAGTGATACTGGATCTTTAAAAGAAGAATTGCTGAGAGTTTGAATAGCAAGAAACTTATCTGTGAACATCAAGAGCTAAAAACCCAGCCTTGGCTTTGCACATACTAAACAGTGATGTCTGTCTCCCAACTAACAGACTGCTCTAGGTATTGCTTTTTTTTTTTTCAATTAGCAATGTCTTCTATTTTCAGTTAAATAATTTAAAAAGTTGTGTGTATAGAAGCACACATACACTCTCACAGTTATGCTGCCAGGAATTTGAATTAAAAGAGATGAGAAACAGACAGTTTATGTAACTAACTCAGGGCTAAGCAGTGCAACTCCAACTCCCTTGAAGAAGCCTAAATGTTTGAGATGTATGTACGTATGAATAATAGCTACATAAAATCTTTCCAGGCTTTGCTTCTGTAAACAGCAGCTATAGTAACCCCTGTAGTTTAGTCTTGAGTGGAGCTTATTCCTTCTTTACTGTAATTATTTTATTACCAAAGCAAGCAATCTGAATCATATGATGGCTTTTAAAATCTAAATGCACTGAAGTTGTTTTCTACAAGCTACCATTTCAGTCTTTGGGTGCTCTTCCTAACTGCAGAAAGAAATTCTGGGGTAACCATTAAAAACCTTCACAGTGAAACTATAGTTTGGTACTTATGGTGGATTGATGCTCCAGAACATAGAGCTTCTTTCCTCAAACCATGATTTATGGTTAGCATTGTCAATACCTCAGACATTAAATCTGAAAGTATTGATGTTTCATTTAGCACAATATTGGCTTTTCATTGTTTCCATGGTCAAACGCTGACTGCTGACCACTAACTTCAAGGAGCCATATGTTTGTGTTCTCCTCCCCAAATGCACAGAAATTGTCAAGGTTATCTAGGTGTAGTTCCCTCAATAAATATGAAGACTGATATGCATTTCAGAACAACGTTTAATCTTTGGTTCAGGGTAATTTAATTTAGTCATACATGTTGACAGTTATTCTGAAGTACACTGTTTTGACATTGCGTTTCTTCTTGGTATTTGGAGAGTTTGCTTTGACTCATTTCGAAGAAACCTTAAGGAAGGTCAGCAGTCGTGGCTGAAACATCACTTTCTTGAGTGCTTGTCAACATAAACAATTTAAGCTAGCATAAGTTACTGAAGTCAGTGTTTCTTCTTCAATATTCTATGTAAATTGAGAGGCCTACATTAGAAAGTTTACTTTTGTTATACATGAAGAAGTTTCAAAGTCACTTTTAGCATCCCTCCCAATCACATCTTCCTGGTTAAATAATGTAGAAACAGCAAAGAAGCTTATTATTGCCAGATTCTTTTGCTCTAAAACTTTATTTAAAATGGAATTTGGATATTTTTAGGATGGAGAATTTAAATTTGCTTAGGTGATAACATGGAAGGTTGGCTAAGAAAAGGGACATCAACTTATAACTTGAATTCACTGTTGTACTACAGATTTGCTGTTGACTTGGTAAAAAATACGGTTGTCACTTTCTTGCATTACTCAAGTATTATCAAGATTGATAAAGACTGAAAAGCTCATATATCACAGTAATGGGGGCAATACAAGCATGTTAGATATGTAGTTAACTGAAACTAGATAACAGGAAGTGTGTACTTCCATAACCATTATCTACTGGAATTCCCTAGCTGGAATGACCAAGTGTCTGCTTATATTTGGGCCAAGTTAGCAACGATATTTTGACCATGGTTAGCTACTCAAGATGATTTTTATCATCAGTAAGTCATCTTATTGTGCTGTTGTAGAATGTTATCCCAGAGATAAACGTCTCATCTGTTATTTATGTCATTTATATAAACATTCTTAGTGTTTGGGATCATCTATAGAAATATTCTCTCTATATGGGATACAGCTGTATTAGCAACTCTTTTCTGAATTTGCTATGAAAACAGAACTCTGTAACAGAACTGAATTCAGTCTTTCACTTAGAAGCACTGATTAAACTTATCTTCTCTAAAATTTTATCACTCTTGTAATAGGTAGTGAATTCCTAACAATTTAGAAGTAATTACTATTTGGAATTATTAAATCTCTTTTCATAAAGAAATTTAGTGCACTGTGCCAGCCTTCTATCTAGAAATAACATCTGTGCAAAGTAATTCTTGAGCTGATCAATTGTAGAGGGTAATTTTTACAGGCATTTATTTGGGGTTAGTGGTTGTTCTTTCTTTTTCATAATTGAGCATTTCTTCTTCATTACTGGCTAAGATTAGCAACCTTCATCAGGAAAGAAAAAAATCAAGTATAGTTTGCTTCCAAAGCAATTTACTTGGAGTCGTATATTTTTATTAATATATGTATTATAACAGAACCAAGATTTAATAAAATGGTTTTACATACTTCAGAAATCTCCACATTTGATTCAATTTATGTATAATCTAAATTCTGTAAGAGGTATGTCTTAAGCAGTATGTCAAGTTTTTGTCATAATCTGTTTTAAACTCTTAAGTGTTTTGGTGACCAAACATAATGAAAAAAGTTAGTAAAATTTAGACCTTTTTCTGGGTAGTGAAATGTTGCCTCATACCTTTTGACTTTAAGTCAGGCCAATGTTTTTTTCTGTCAAGATCAAAGTAACATCTAACCAAGATACCAGCCCATCCCTTTGCCTATCTCCTTACTGCAGACCAGAACTGCAATTTGTTTAGCTTCTGGTCATTGTCTCATAAACAGAAACAATCTGGAGAAGGCATTTTTCTCTTCAGCAGACAAATATTTCCCTTTTTTAACCTGCAAGCATACTGACTCTACATTGAGTGTTGGCCTTGTAGAACTGAAGGTACGGGATAAGGAGCTGATATTATCATAATTTCTGAGGGGATTTCTGCTATAAAAGGTTACATTTTGCCTGTTGCAGCCTAATTCAAAGTCAGGAAGTCCAGCTTTCATGAAAGAAAGTAGTTACTGCTATTAGCTATAGTCAGTGCTCCATTCCCAATTAATTTGGGCTAGCTGCAACTGGCAGTCAAGTTAGCTGGTTTAAGTCTTTGAAGTTTCCCAGTACAGGTAGCTGTGTTGATAGTATATATTCTTTCCCTCCCTTCTTTCTTTCTGTTAGGGTTTTTGTACATATGGTACTTGAAAAAAAGCTTGAAATACACTTCTGAAAGCTGATGAAGCAGTTTAACAGCTTTCATCAATACTGTGTCAACGAACCTCAAATCACCACAGGAGGATGAATTTCAGCCCAGTTTTAACAGAGCAAAGAGGTTTCCTTAAAGGGTCACCAACTTCCAGATGTATTCAATGTTACAATGGTTGCAACACTTTTGTTTTACGCTTGCCACGTAGTCTTCAGTAATGATATGACAACAATAAAGCTACTCCACGTTGGAATACGTATCTCATCCTGAAGAAGCTACACATGGTATTTTTATCCACTGTTACAATCTTCAAGTGTATTTGCTCAAACAAATAGGATTTCTGTGTCTACAGATGACTCTCCTTTGTTCAACTGTTAACTCTTAACATGTTTTTCTCCAGTTTCTCACAAGCCTGATTTTGGTATGCTTTATCATTCTTTTTTGTTTTCCTTGATCATGTGGCACATTAAGTAAGACGTTAGAAAGTCTTCTCTACAGGTTATGGGTTTTATTTCTCAAAAGCAGACTGGGGATCCAGTCTAAACCTTTAAAAATGTTCCAATACTCTGAGTATTTTGTAAGCTCTTTCTTTGTGTATCTCCAATAAGTAGTTTACTGCTGATTCAAAGCAGCTATTCTCTGTGTTGGCTAATCCAAGATACAAATTCTTTTTCTAGGTAGATTCCACCTATGGTTGCTGAGTGTTCACTGCACTTTCATATTTGTAAACTTACCAACAGTCTTTTGGTTTTAGAATAACACCAATATAGTCCTTTAAAATCCTTGGGTTTGTATGTTTTATTTCCTCTTCTTGTGTCACTGAGCAGTAGCAGTCCTCCAAAATATTGATGTTAAATTTCAACAGCCGGGTCCATGAGTCCAACATGACACATTAGGGACTTTGGGGAGACAATTCTCTTTCCTTTTCAGTCTGCCTAAATTAAAAGTATGTAATGGTGTCCACAAGTGCCAGACTGATAAAGCGCTTAGTCCACACTTTCATCACACCACAAGGTCAATTTTGATTCCATACTAGTGAACTGCAGCCATATTACTTACTGTACTTTAATGCAGTATAAGATCAGAAATATTTTAACTATTGCTCAAGTGTCCAATCCAGTTGGGGACAATTAATTACTAACTCAGTAGCCTTTGTGCCTAATTAATTGGATCTGCAGGAGGGTGTGCTAAACCCCAATTGAGTGAATGCCTTGGGTGGGCATCCACCAGTCTTTAGAAGAGGTGGCCCTGGCTGTGTTTGGCACATTTGTTGATGAACTGTTCACTTTTTCTTCTCCTTTCATCACTCATATGATCCATGAGTGTTGTATGTCTGCATTTTCTGTGCTGCAGGAAGAAGAATGCTCTGGTCATCTGAAGAGCACTTCTCTCTCATTACCCTTTGTATGGCAAGTGTAAACTGAAGTGACTGAAAGGACAACATGAGATCCAGGTAATTTTTGCTATTACATGTAACATCAGGTCTTAGAACTACTACATCAGAAGACTGATGTTTGTGGAAACAAGGACATTGGAGTGCTAACAGATTAAATTACTCAGTTCTGCAAGAAATCAAACTTTCTACTTACTATCATTACTTCTTGGAAAGAAACTTTCATGAGCAGCACATGCAGTGAAGTAGCCTACTACTCAGGAGAATGATGTAATGTTTGGACTCTGTGTTCTTCAAGGTCTTTTCCAACCTAGGTGATTCTGTGAGTCTGTGATAAGATTTTGCTCTATACTTTTTAATTTATTTATGTCTACTTACAGTCAGGCACACTATTTCTTTACTCTCCCAACTTTCTAGGGCATATCCATAGAAAATCATCTGCCCAGAGGCTCCAATGTCCCACAAAGCCTCAACTTTTATCTTTCCAAATAATTAATAATTCTAATTTATTCACAGTATTTTAGGTGCCAGTGCTTTCTGCTTTGTGTCTGTTCACTTGTTATTCTTCTACATGGCATTTTGGATCGTACTCCTCTGTAATCCTGTATCTCAGCCACTGGTCCCAAATACTACCTTTCACTGAATTAACATCCCTTTATTTCAGTTACCCAGGATACCCTGGTGAAATCCCACTTACATTGTGATAAACCAAACTGGTTCAAGCTGACTTAGTTGTTGGTTTAAAGAGAGTTGTGATTTTAAACTGTTTTATTTTATTTGTTCTGACAGTTATTTGCTTGCTGACAGTTAACAGATTTTTCCACTGGCATATAGTTTCCTTTATGCTTTCTTGGAACAGTATGTCAATTTTTTCATTATACTGTTTCTGAATTCTCCCTTCTCTTTTTTCCTCCTGTTGTATTTAATTTAAATTTTTCTAGCTCTTCTTTATGTAATTTAATATTTGATTCTGTGAGAATGGATTTTTGGTGTAATTTTGCACCATTTCTCCTCATATAATGCTCACAAGATTTCTCTGAGATATTCTCTCTTTAGCTGATATGAGTGCTCCTATTCCAGCGCAAAAATCTTTCAACATTCATTAGATTATAATTGTGAGTAAAAATCGTCCATGGTAAGTTCTCCTACAGCAATCTACATCAGGAAAATTAGACTCTTAACAGTTCAGCTTCTCCTGCCAGGCCAGTTAAATGTTACAAGAGTCAACTTTAAAACTAGAGGTCTATTAACCTGAGGATTGTAAAAAAACCTTCATACCGTAGCTTGCATGAGTACATATCTTGCCTGTTTCCATAAAACAAACAAAACATGACTGCTACAATGCTGTGATTACTTTCTTTTATCTCTTTCTTTGAGTTCCAACTTTAACCAAGTTAAAGTGTGTTATTACGGGCATTGTCCAAATGCCTCTTAATCACTGACAGGCTTGGGGCATCAGCTACCTCTCTGGGGAGTCTGTTCCAGTGTTTGGTCACCCTCTCAGCAAAGAAATGCCTCCTAATGTCCAGCCTAACCTTCCCTGGCACAGCTTTGAACCATTCCCATGCAGCCTATCACTGGATCATGGGGAGAAGAGATCAGCATCTCCCTTTCCACTTCACCTCCTCAAGAAGCTGGAGGGAGCAATAAAGTTTTCTCTGAACTAGACTAGCCCAAAGTCCTTAGCTGATCCTTAGAGGCCTTCCAGACCTTTCACCTGCTTTGTTACCCTCCTTTGGATGCATTCAAGGACTTTCACATCCTTTTTAAACTGTGGGGCCCAGAAATACATGCAGTACTCAAACTGAGGCTGCACCGACGCTGAATACAGCAGGATAATCGACTCTTCCTTTACTGATGGTGGGTCCATGTTTGTTTCAGCCTGGATTTTTGTTCCCAAGGCCTGGGGCCCAACAGTGCTGGTAAGGCAGAGATGAATAAAATGTTGCGAGTCTCTGCCTTTTCGATATTACTGATGCCTAGTTTCCCTCCCATGCTTATCAGGAGGCCAGGATTTTCCTTCTGTTTCTGCTTGTTGTTTATGTACCTTGAAGAACCATTGTTGTAGGTTTTGACATCACTGGCCAATTTCAATTTGAGCTGAGTTTTTTGGGGTTTTTTAACTGTATCTCTGCTCACCCTGGCAATGTTCTCAAAGTTCTCAATGGGTATTTGTATACTTTTCCATCTCCTTCAGTTTTGACCAGACTCAGAAGCTTGCCCTTAAGCCAAGGAGTTCTCTTTCTCCACCTCCTTCCCTTACCTTTAAAGGTGATGAGTTGGTTTTGTCCTTCCAGGAACGCGTTCTTGAAAAAATCCCAGCACTTGCTAGCTGCTTTCCCTCCATGGAAGCTTCTCACGGAATCTCTCCCAGCTGGGCTCTTCTACAATCTAAACCCTTTGTTTTAGTACTAATCCCAGACCCACAATATTGTGATCATTGCAGCCAAAGCTATTACCAACCGAGATATTACAAAGCAGGTGCTCCTGGTTTGTGAGTGGTCTAACAGTGCCTCATTCCTGGTTGGCACATCCAACATTTGTATGAGGAAGCAATCCTCTGTGCATTCCAGGAACTTGATGGATCGCATGTCAGCTGCTGTGTTGTTCTTTCAACAAATGTCTGGGAACTTGAAGTCACCCATAAGAACCAGGTTCTGTTGACCTGAAGCTTGCCTAAGTGACCCAAGTATTGCTTCATTGTCCTTATTATCTTCATTTAGATGTTGGTAGCACATGACTACTGTAAGATCCCCCTTGGAAACGGCCCCTCTGATCTCAACTCGGAGGTGTTTGATAGGTCTTCTACAGTCACCGTAGCTGACTTCTATATATGCAAGATTCAACTTAACATAGAGCTCAACTTTTCCTTCTCCGCTTCCTGTCTTTATGAAACAGCCTATAGATATCCATCATGATCTTCCAGTCATGTGAGTTGTCTCACCATGTTTCAGTTATTTTCATTATTTCATAACTTTCTGACTAGGCACAGAGCTCTAGTTCCTCTTGTTTATTTCCCACACCACATGCATTTGTATACATACATTTGAGGTGGTTGGTCTTCTGGTTCTCATCCTGGGAGGCAGCTAAGGAACCTTTACAGTTGGCCTGGTTTATTCCCCACTTACTTGCAATAATGTGAGTGTTGCCACTTTGGACCCCATCCCCTGAATCCTTCAGGGACTTGATTTATATTGAACATGTATATATAAATTATATAATATAAAATAGTACAACTATAATAATGACACATTAGATATTAATTATATAGATTGAATTTTAACATCTATTAATTTATGCTGAAAATATAAATTAGTTAGGAATTGCTCTTTATATGGCACCCTCTTTTTCCCGTTTGCTGTAATTCCATGTACTATGAAGGGCACGTTTAAAAGGGAACTGAATCAGGCTTTGTGCTAGTTTCTGGAGAGGTACCCAGGGCTGCCTGAGTTATGTGGGGCAAAGTGACAGCAACAGTGACATCTGCAGAGCTAGTACTGTCACTGTCAGCAGCACAAATGTGTTCTTGCATCTTTTATGAGTTTAATTCAGCAGAGGATAGAATGGATCTTTTGACAAATTCTGTGCTACAATTACAAGTCTGTTGCTCAAAGAAAAGACTGTTTCTCAAGTGAGAAATTAGAGTCTTTGGTCAGCTGTAGGCTGAACTGCTAACAGTAATTTAACACAGAAGCAAGAAACGTATAATCCAATTATGGGGAGTAATATCTGAATCACTCCTATTCCCTCTTTAATGGTTTGCTTTGGAATCCATTAGGACAAAAGGATCTTTATGTATGTAAAATATTACTAAAGTGAAAAATTGGAGTGATCATACTTAGTTCTAAGTGAATAAAATGCGTTCATTTGTGTTCCCTGTAAGTGCTGTCATTCTTGTATGGAATACATTGTCATGGTATTCAATATGGCCATATCAAGAAAGTAGTAATAATAAAGGATGGTGGTTAGGGATACGTAGCAGATTACTTTTTCAGTTTGATACCTAATGTCGGTTGAGCAGGCAAAACCACGGATCTGTTTCAGGTGCAGAGGTAACAGTATTCTAAGGCTAAACTCTGGGAAAGCGGGACCTAACAATTCTGAAAATGCAGGAAGTGGAACAAGTGTTAGGGGGAATTTGGAGTATTTTTTTTTCTTTTAAGAAATTAATAGGCTTTATCTCCTTATTAAAAAATACTTGGATCTCAGCCCCTAGAAACCAGGTTAACATCTTTAAATTAATAACAGTTATGTAGCCAGATGACACAAGTCAAGATTATGAGCCCTCTCAATTAAGAAGGCCTTCAAATAAGACCTTGGTTGTGTTTGAGGTCAAAAAACCCCTTTGCAGCCTGTGGTCATTAACAGGCTGCTGTCCCAGGTTTGCCAGCATGCTAAAGTATACTGATTTAATTTCCAATGTTATGTTAAATTGGGTTAGCGAAGACTGCGATAAAGACAATGTTTATCAGAGTCTCCCAGTCTTTTCCTGGCCTGAAATTCAAGACCAAATATTCTGGCCAATATTAAGGGTGTAGAATTAACTTTCATATGAATGACATGAATGGAGAGATTAGTTGTCTTGAAAGAATGATTTTTCTGTCTCAGACCTTTAGAAATGTTTTCTAGGGTGCTGGAAATCACTGGTGAGTCCAAAAGCAAGACAAAGGAACAGTTATAAATATCCCTCTCCTTCCAAATCCTGCAAAAAAAAAAAGATGGCAAGATTAACATATATGTGGCTGCATAATTTTTTTCTTTTGTCAGTCACCCTTAATCCCTTCCTATCTTAGGAAAGCAGGAAAACACAAGGATTTGAAGGGCCAATTCAAAGGGCAGGATGGCAAACCATTTTGCCTAACTGTAAGACTGCAACTGTGAATGGAAAGAACATTTAAAAAAATCAACATATCTCAATGTTAACATCATGACAACAGCAACCACCCCCTGGTCCAATTAAGCCATCCATTGCTGTTTTCTTAAGAAAGATGATCTCAGCCTTCCAAATCAAAATGTTTAGCTCTTGTTTCCCCAATAACAAGTTCAGAGTTTAATGTAGTTACTTCCTGGAGGCTATCCTAATTTACATCAAAATCTTCCCCAAAACATCTGACTTTGTTTCTTGTCTAGGTTTAGTCATAAACCCTTCTAACTTCCATTTCTGGTCAATGAAGAAAAAGAGACATCTTCAGAAAGCAAATCAGAGAGCTCCTTCAAACAGCAGTTTGACAGGTACTGTCAAAGCTCCATGAACTGTACCCAGAGCCGTGATTTTTACTTTGGGCAGTATTAAATCAACCTCTTTGTGTTGTGGGTTTTATTTTAGCAGGTAATAAGCAAGTGATGGATCTGTGGTACTATCCAATAAAAGCTGAAAGTTTAAATTTTCTAAAAGTTCTCTTGTAAATCTTCAGTTAGGGATTGTACGTGAGAGGGGAAAAAACAACTCATATACACATAAATAGACTACATGTCTCCCATGATATCCACAGTCATAACTCTGAATGTAATCCTTGCCAACAAACAATGCCTGTCTGTGAAAGGCATTTTAGAATTTCAGTAAATGGCCAATTCATAAAAGAGCAATGTGACAGATTTTGTCCGTGTACCCTAGACAAAAAAAGAACATCAGCTACTTAAAATGTTTTGCATTTATCATCTTTAGGGGGAAAAAAAAAAGAAATTTGGAATCACTGTCCAGTCCCAAGGGATGCTTATTCTGTGTCCAGTATGACCCTAATTATAATGATAATATAATGAAGAAATGTTCCCTCTCTTCCTGTAGCTGCACAGTGGTAATCTGCAGAAAATTGCCTTCAGCTGTAGATATATGAATGTATGTGTTCTAACAGTGAGCTGTGTTCTTCTAATAGCACATGCTTTTTAAGGGAACCTCTCATGAACTGTGATTAAGAAAGGAGAATCTGCCATGCTGTTAAGAAAGTACCAAGTAACCCAAAGTCAAAACCAGATGCCAGCTTAATTTAATATAACTGAAAAAAAAAAAATAAAAGCCAAACCCAAAAGGTCACCATCGTTGATACTAGTGTGAATTATATGTAGCTGGGGCCTTATTCTGAAGTAAAATGTATAGCAAGCTTGCATACTCTGGTGCAGTAGTTGTAGGTCTGACTAACAGTGCTTAAGTATTTCCTTTGCTAGAAGAATTTCCTTGCCATTAATCACTTCTAGAAACTTCCATGTGCCTCAGTTACATTTTCTAAGTCATAGGTAGTTTTGGGGTTCCCCCCCCAAAAAATGTCACAAGATTCAGCCTATTTATTTATTTTAAATGATGAGTAAGGAATACTTATTTCCATAATAATTTATTTTAAAGTTTATTACAATTCTAACACCAAAGCAGTAGGTTGTAAACACGATGCAATTTGGCAGAGTAGAAGCTCTGAATTGTGGCCCCAAACTTCATGTTGATTCCTTCAGTTTGTATTGCTGGTATACTGAAAACATTGTGCAATTCCATGAGGGAATTTGAAAAAACCCAAACCCCAGAGCTGTACACTTGCATTAGTTCTTAGCCTTGAAGCAGTGCTTTGTAGCTATATCCTTATAAATGAACAGCTTCTCAGTATCAGGAGATTTCTCAGCAACCCCTGTGTGAACAAGTATAAAAAAATCAAGGCACACTCTTCAGGAAAGGGTATTTTTTCAAATGTCTGAGGATATATTTTTCTCCTTCAGATTATTTGTGTTTTAGCAAGGAGCATAATGTCAGTTTTCATTCAGGTAGCAAACTAATTTCACTCAGACTGAAAAAATGTAGAACTTAATCGAATATCCCTTTGTGGACAGCAGAATAGAAGAATATTGCATGTTTTCTAGCTCATTACCAGAAATCTTGTAGGAATCTCAGTGGAAGGAACCTGGTGGGCAGGAAATGTCATTACCCAGTATATCTCATAAAAGTATAGAATGGTTGGGCTGGAAGGGACCTTAAAGCTCATCTAGTTCCAACCCCCTGCCGTGGCAGGGACGCCTTCCACTAGATCAGGTTGCTCAGAGCCCTATCAAGCCTGGCCTTGAGCACTGCCAGGGATGGGGCAGCCACAACTTCTCTGGGCAACCTGTGCCAG
>JBCJKH010031780.1:0-22301 GCA_039877255.1 Loriculus beryllinus
TAAATGTCGTTTTGATCCACTTGTAATCAAAGATTATTCTCATCTCTATCCGAAATTTTTGTTCTTGGGAAGAAGTGGTAGAACGAAGAAAAAAAAAAAACACAACCCACAAAAAACCAACACTTCAATAATTTAATTTTAACACTACACTCTGCTTTTCAAACCTAGAGAGCATTATTGTAAAGAACAGATGAGATCTTAAAAGAAAACACCCTTTTTTCACCCATTACTAGTTTGCTAAGACTGTCCTCAAATAGTTCGATTTAACCACCTCCAGAAAATGTGGTATTTCACCCTCTTGTCAATATCTCCCCAGGGCTGGGGAACTAGGATGTCAGTCATTGACTACAAACGTGGTTAGATCAGCCAGACATAACCCTGACTTAATCTCTTCTAGGTAGCCTTTGCCTGCTGGGCCCCTGGGATTTACTCTGAAGCAGCAACAGCACTATTATCTGAATTTGAGAGAACAGGATATTCATTTTTGAACACAGATGTGTTAAGTATGTTTTAAAGTTAAGACTGTCACACTAGCAAATTTGATAATTGTTCAGTAGGAACTGAATTGAAAAGATATAGGAAAATGAACAAACGTTATAAACAAGAAATAATATATAGCTAAAAAAAAAAAGATTGAGAATCAGCAGTAACACAACAATGCTACTTTTGCAATTGTACTTCTAAATTACCAACACACTGAATATATTGACACCTAACTGTCCAAACTGAGTCTTCAACAAGCAAAAAACAGCTACATATCAAATCACGTGCGTCCCTGGGTATTTAACAGTGATTTGCAACATGAAAACAGAACATCATAGTTCTACTGCTTAAAATAGTAGAGACTACAATTTTCATTCATACACCCTTACTTTGACTTTGCTTTTTTCCACCACTAAACCATAATAATCCCTCACAGTGTTCTAGTGTAGAGTCCCATCACTCACATGAAAAACTCACTGAAGAAGTGAGCAGCTGGGGCAGTAACATACAGAGTAGAAAAGCTTTTTCTAAGAGACCTTTTTCGCAATTAAGCATCTATCCCAAAAGTCTTGTGTTAAGAGAAAGACTGTTGCTCATGAAAGCAGATTTCCAAAGAACTAGCGCATCATAAGCAAAGCTTATTTACTCATTTCTGTTACAGTCCAAAGTTCAGAAAGCTCACAACCAACAAACCCCACCCAAACTGGTGAGAAAGTATGAGGCACAGGTGTTGAGGACTGGCTTTGGCTACAGGACAGTGGAGGCACAATGTCAGGGCTTGGCTGCGACACTTTATGCAGAAACTACTCCGTGGATGAACAGAGAATATTATTTCTCCATTTCTCAGCTTCCTATGACTCAAATTCAGTATCAAGAAACAGCATCAGTATTTTAACGTTAAGGTCTTGCCTACACTGAAGACTTGCCCTGGTTTAACTTATCTCAGTGCTTAAAATAGACAAGCATTGGGGCACAGCACAAACTTCAAGCAGAGGCAAAACTCCACGGATACAAAGCATGAGCAGCAACTGCTTTACCTGTTCGCACTGATAGACATCATACTAGCACAAATTCACAGGGAGACCAAAATGTCAGCGTAGACAATGCCTAAAGGAATTCCTGTGGATTTCTTCCCCTATTTGGATTTTAATCCAAATTAGACTTCCATGCCTAGCAAATCCTTGAGTTCTTATATTTTATTTCATAATGCATATTAGCAAACTATTTAAAGGCACAAAAGAAGCCTTTAAACGAGGCAGTAGCAAATCTATTAGGCTGTGGCACACGAAATAAGTAAAGGAAGAAAGAATCAGCTTTGCTGGCAAATTGCCTTGGACATTTATTTTGAGAATTAATACACATCATTCAAACTAAACGCTGCACCATTATCACTGGCACACCAAAACACATGCATTATGCACCACTCTCAGCTTTACCTCTTAGTACTCTTAGGCTAAAAACCAAACACCACTTTTAAAACCACTTTTTTTATGGTGTGCCATGACAGCTGATTAATAACTGCAGTTGCATGAGCTGAAAGCTTCGTAACCAGAGCTAGAAAATTCAATCTTATTCCTATACAGAAAGGGAAAACTGAGCAACAGAACCATTAATAAAACCCACTGAAATAGTTCCCTTACCATAACAAGATTCCTTGCACATTCTAATTCTTCCATGGTCAACCTTTCCAAAAAGAATTTTCAAATATGAAGGCATTTTATAAGGTAGCTGTGAGGCTCCAACTGATAGCGACAAGATGTTAATGCACTCCTCATAAGTGCAAAATTAAAACAAATGTAACTCTAAATGAAGCACATACAGTGGTTTTCAAAGGTACAAAGTGTACTGGAAATTAATAGAATAAGGGTGACTTACATGTTTATTACGTTGCTGAAATTTTTAAAATATTTTCATGAAAGCATATTTAGGAGAGAGCAATACTTCTCCATAAGCAAAGAAAATATGGAAAGAAAACAATCAAAAGACCTAAAACCTGTGACCCTGATTTCATGAGAACATAGCAGTTACTGCTAAGAATATAGAAGAGTCAGACAAAAGTTAAATTTCCAATTCCAGAGTAAATGTTTCTCAATTTTATCCATCAATTTACCTTGCATTTATCTATGTCCCTTACCACTTTCTTGTACATTTTGTAGTGTATACCACTTGTTCCATTCCTCTGATGTAATCTTTTCATAGAGATCATGTTTGAGTAATCAGTCCTTGTTAAAGCTGATGACTAATCACTTGTAAGTGGCCAGAAAATATGTACATAAAACCAATCCTCCAATCAGAATTCTTGTGACTGGTCTACACTACACATATGTATAAGACAGACAAAATCAGTTTATATTCCTGGTCATCTAAAGAAAACAGTAACAAGACAAAAAACTTACTTACTGAAAATCTTGGAGGACAGAAACACAGCAATTGCAGTTAATAAGCAGCAGGTAATGACCAGATGTAAAGTATATTAGGGTATTTAAATTTTACCTGGGTTAGATTTCAGTTTTGGGGCTTCTGGCGGTTTTGTTTTTTGGGGGGTTTCTGGGTTTTGGGTTTCCCCCCTCCACCCCTCCCCCATAGAATTGCAACATAATATGCTTATTCTGTTGATTCTATACCTAGAACTACTTAAAAGTATTCTTTCTTAGTCAATACCAAAAAAAATAAAACCAAACAGGTATGTATATATATCTATATATAAAGTATGCACACATATAAGTCCACAAGTGTGAATAACACACAGAACAATTATAATTAGTTTCTGAATGTTAAGAATCCACAATATTTGCTCATTCAAATACAACAGACCCTCACATTGCAACTGGGACTGCCTACAGCTACCCAGCAACTTGCCAGTGATTCTGGTACTTCGATGTTACACTGACCAGTCTGTTGGTCTCATAATCCAGAGAAATGAATAAGCTACCATAATATTGCCCAGAAGCTGCTCAACACCTACAGTGATTTTCCAGGTGCAAGTTGATCAACAGAGGCACTTTGGAAAACAATTACACTGAGCAAAAAAAGGAAGTGGACTTCTTTTACAGGCATATGACAGTGAGGGTCCCCCCATGTAACCTCGCATCTTCAGCAAAGTTTGCAACAGACCTCTGCACAGCTGCAGCCACACATCAGTTGGCCATATCATAGAAGGGAAGCCTGGGCACAACCTAAACATACACAGACTGCATTTACTTAGAACATTAGCACCATTTGAAAGACTTATCCTGTTGGTGATAGTCTTGATTTTGTAAGTACTTGACTTGATTGGAGTCAATTTAAATGGGACAAGAAACAGCAGTATAAATAGATTCCTTCACACTTCTCTCCAACTCGGAGCCAACAACTCAATCCAGCTTCAGTTTTGAAGAGGCCCTCCCACATTCATAGAACCACAGAATAATTAGGGTTGCAAAGGACCTTAAGATCATCAAGTTTCAACCCCCATGCCATGCAAGGCTTCATTCAGTGCAACTTTATGCTGAACACAAGCTTCTGGAAAAAAATCTCCAGGTAAGGAATAGTCTGTGTCTGGTGTAACCCACAGTTTGTGTTAACAGGCAACAAATAAAGC
Source organism: Loriculus beryllinus (assembly GCA_039877255.1). Classification (NCBI taxonomy): domain Eukaryota; kingdom Metazoa; phylum Chordata; class Aves; order Psittaciformes; family Psittacidae; genus Loriculus; species Loriculus beryllinus. The sequence continues at coordinate 4,064 of JBCJKH010031780.1, forward strand.
AAGAGAAAGGAAAAAAAGACAAAGTGAAGTCTGTTTTGCTCGGGGCAGTCAGGACAGACAATCCACCAAAAAGCTGAGAGAGGAAGACAAAAGGTAAAACTCCCCAGGAACAGCAACGCACATGAGTAAAAGTTTCTAACAGCTGATTTTCACTTCAATCAGCACAAGTCAAGAGTAACTTAACTATACTCAGTAGAAACATAGCCCAGAGAAATCTAGATCTAGTTGAAAGTATTTATGTCAAAAAGTCAGCCTGTGTACTGCTAAGTAGGTGCCAGAAACCAAGAGGAAACTCCAATTCAGCAGTAATTTTACATATGTGCTTGTCTGCCCACCTTCCTTTAAACAGATACTTTCCTACAATACCTGCCATCTGAAAAAAGCTTTTTTAAGAAAAGTCTCTGCTATAGTGATTTACCATTTATGTTCCAAATGTCATCTGGAAATGGATTGTCCCCTCTTTCCTTAGAAGTCTAACTTCTGTCTCCTTGCTGCCATTTAACTTTATATCAACATAATCTAGCCACGTAAAGCCTTTGAGATATCATTTCCACAAAAGATGCTATAAAAATAAAGTGATAAGACACTATATCATACTGCATCACTGTCAGGGCTCTTATCTGAAGTTCACTCTATTCACAGTGAACTATCTGTTCCCAAGATAAACAATAAAACAACTCTGAAGTATTCTTTGTTTCCAGTTCAGCCTGGTGTGCATGTGTCAGAAAAATCCCAGGTTATAGCCTCACTGTTTCATGTACACCACACAAGATTAATTTTGTGATCTTGTGGTGAAGGCTCTGGAATGATACCCAACAAAAGCAGTGTTTGCTCTCATCCTCTATATTCTATTGAGGATTATTTACTTCTGCTTCAAGGTATGTCTACCACCTAATGTAAGGTGCCCAAGTCTCAGACAAATTTTCTATCAATCATTAAGACATAGAAGATAACCTTTTCTCCTCAAAAAAGAACACAAATATCATCTCTATTGCACTGCTAGAAGCACAGCCTGAATAAGACGGTTGCTGGAGAGATTTGGTGGAACTTTCTTTGAACGTACCACACAGTTCAGGCAATACTTCTTAATACAAGCTTAAGCTATATTACCCCATATGACTTCTTTACTGCTTCTTGAGTTCTTCTCGCACTGTGTTGACTATTATTTGTTATGCATTTACAATTCTGCATCTACCATACTACTTTAGCTTGTGTTTCCTGAATACATTACATCTACCTTCATTAAAAAAAGAACTCAGTACAGCAGAGTAGAACTGGACAACAATTCATTACATTAATTTTTTTTATCTATAGGACAATTTGAAAGCTTCAGGGTTCGTGTTTTTTTTTCCATTGTGTATGCACTTTATTTTGCACCATCCAGAAGCTGTAAGCATTATGCACAGATACCTTCTCATACCCCTTGAAAGAGCTCAAGTGCATGTTAGCTTATTGTCCAAAACCAACTCCAATGATCTAAGGCTTTTCAAAAGAGTCGTACAACAATTTGTGTTAATTAGCCAGCTACTAAATGGAATTAGATCTAGATACCCTTAGTAAGGTGAAGAGAAAGTATTGTTTATTGAGGATCTACTCACACCTCAAGAAACCTCAGTTACAGCACAAAGCACAGGGTTTGAGCCTGGTTCACAAGTGCCAGTAGGCCTTAAGAGGTCACTCCTGTAAACAGCCATTCAAGCTTTCCCTTAGCACAGTTAAGGGAAGTGAATGCACAAAATTTTTTGAGTAGCAATCCATATAACGAAATATCCTAGCTTAATATACTGGGATACTGATGGTAATATCTTTAATTTATAATTTGATCATTCTTATTGATAAAAAAAGGAAAAGGTAAAATTTTATCTCCCAGTCCAAAGCCATCTGCAGAAAGCTTTAGAATTTTTGTTCAATGAAAATGACCTCAGCAGTCAGACTCCAATGTTCCAAGACAGCAACCTGCTGCTGTTTCCTAAGCAAAGCCATTTGTAAAAAGTAATGACTTACAAATACAGAAAGTACAAGATTATCTAGCATCCAGTATCACTGAAACACAAGTATGAAATGAGAAACAGAGAAGGCAAATACACAGTTTCTGTTAAGCATATGAGCAGAATAGTTGAGAAACCTGCCTGTTCTTGCAACTTGGCTGAAGAACCTAGCACTGGCTTCATTATAGTTCATTGTGTGAATGAATCATTCCTCCATTAAGAGGAATTAAAACGCATGGTTCAAGGAAAGGCTAGCAGCTGCAGTCAAAGCATCCAAAACAACAATACAGAAAAAGAGAAATAGAATTTAGAAGATATTGTTGTATGCTGGCTCTTTCTAGTTATGTTACACAAATAGCCATGTTATTACTATTTAGGGCTAAGAACAGAAATGTCAAGAATTTCAATTGCAATTGTGCCAAAATAAGAACAGAGTTATTTCAAAACATCTATCTTGTAGTAATAAAAGAGCAGGCACTTAAAAAAAATCTAAACCACAGATAAGCTTCTCATTTGACCAAATAAAATTTTTTTCTGCCCAAAAGAAATTAAAATATTTTAGATGTGGTACAGCCGAATTTAACAGGCTTATTTCTTAATAAAACAGAACATGCATGCTGTCACACAAATTTGCTAGAGGCCAGCAACGTCTAAAAGCCCAAAGCAGGCATGAAAGCTACACATGCATATAAAGACAGAATGCTTTCTCCAAAACTGTCTACTATAGAAATAAGGCTGCAAAATACACTGAATAGTCTATAGTATACTATCCAAAACCAAGTGATATGCAGTAATTACTTAAACAGCCTTTTCCACAGAAATTTGAACCTGTATCTTCAAAGCACACACATTCTTATTGCCAACTCTCAGCCAAAGAAATTGTAAAGTGCCGAACCACTGAACTATCTTTGTTCACTGCCTTGTTAGGAACACCATGAAGGCACTGGAGAAATGTCTACAGATTAGCAAAGATGCAGCTCTTTAAAGAGTATTTGTGATGTGGTGGCAGAAAGAAACATGCTGGAATTTCCTCAAGGAGCCCGCTCCACTGTCCTTCAATTGCTTGCTTTATTGCAAATTTGCTTGCCCTGTATCAAAGAGAATCCCAAAATAACGCAGATTTTAGGACAAGTACTGAGGCAACTCCTCTACCCTTTGCTTTCCCAATACAAACAGACCACATAATCTTAGCCTTAACTCTTTAAGCATACAACATGATAATTCCTCTTCCTAATTCTAAAGTTAAGGAATTCATTTTTAAAAGCACAAACCAAAACTACATCACTGTCTTAATTTGCTTTCCATTTCATCCTTGGTTGTACTCTTCATACATGCACTTCCTCACTTCCATTGGAAAAGATCTGATTTAGTTTCACAAACATCTCATGTCAGGCAACGTTAGGAACACAAAGATCCTTTTGTGTATCTCTCCTCCTGGTTTTGCTTCCTCCTGTTACTAGCAGACAATGTCGTCATTGGACATAAATTTGCAATGGAAAATGCCTCATCTACTGTGTGAATTCTATCTCTTTGCCTATCAGCCAGAGTAATGAGGTACAGGAACATATTTTTACCATGCTAACTAGATAAATAGGAATTATCTAGTCATTAATTTCAGTAACTACTTGGAGGTTTTTACATATTGGAAAGTAATGTACAAATATATGCAATTAAAAAATGTGTAAATAACAGTACCACACTGCAGCATTAGGATAATCCTGCTCAAAGATGTCCGTCCAATGCTGACCAAGCACAGCATACATTCCTTAAAGATCAGAACTTTACACTTACCAGGATTACACACAATTATACCATTACACCCTCTTATGCTAACCTCCACTTCCCATGATTTCCTGCAGTCATTCCTGCCTCATGTATATTAAAAGGGATTGTCTCTTTTCTAAAAGTTTACTATTTTAATTTATATACTTACTCCAAGTAATATAAAGTTTACTATGACCACAAAGGTCTGCTATAATAATTTATATCCTATGGTTAAAAATTTATGCCTAGTTCAAGGTTTGAACTTCCTAGGCTTCCAGTGCATTGTTACAAACTAGTCGCGTTCGTTCGTGCACGTTCAGCATCTCATTTTTTCTTGCTATATAGAGAGTTACAGAATGTCAGCAAGTTGTTAACAAACCTTCCTCCTACTAAGCTGTTTAGAAGTCCTATAATTTCTTGCTTTTAGCAAAGTTTTCCATTATCAAGTTGTCTCCTACTGCCACTCTAACATATCTCAGTATCTTCAACACTCTGTTTCTAGACAATCAAATATTTATATATTTGCATTATTACAAGACCGGAAGTACAAACACTGTCAGATGCTTTAATGTAATTTAGTATTCTTTACTCTTAAATTACAGTAACCAATTCTGTTTCTCTTAGCCCCTGCTTACTGGTTTAATTTAGATCGAAGGTTAAGTCCATGCCTAAGCTTGGGATCATGCCTTTTGGAAACTTTGCTTGGCCTGGTTATATTTTTACCCAACTTGAAGACAGAGTGTTTGTTTGGTTTTTTTTTTTTAAGTATTGTCTTAGGAGGCTAGAGGGAAGCATTGAGTGACACCACAGATAACGCATCAGGTAAAAACAGAAGGTAAAAAGCAAGAACAAGGAAGTTCTGAGTGTCTGAATGACCGAACCTACTTTTGAGACAGATATTCTGCTAAATTACCTTCCCCATCTTCAGAAACTAGATGATTTTTTAGAGATAGAAAAATAACATAGAAATTAAAAAGTTCTTCCATCTGAATGTGATTTTCTCCTTCACATTCCTAATGCTTACACATTTCACTCTTCCCTACCAGAAGACAAATTAGCATTTTACTATGAAAGCTTTGCTTTGTTTTATCTTGCCCTTTATTACTGTGCATGTGGTAGCAGAAGTCCTGGAGTTTCCAGTGCATCATCTAAGGTGGATGCTGAAACAAAGATATAAATAATTCAGGAAAAAATCAGAAAGCAGCTAACAAAGGATAGTTCAGAGAACAGATGATACTAGGAGCTCACTGCAGTAAAGTTTTATCAGCGGGAAAGGTACAATAGTTCTGCTTCTGTTCAAAAGAACATAACTTTATTTTCTCTAAACTATTCAAAATACAGCACAAATATAACTGTAAGAGTTCAAAAACAGCCATCATGACCTTGCAGAACTTGCACTAAAAAACAGATTTAAAAATGAGATCAAGTTTAATTAAGATTTTTTCATGCTCAAGTCTTCAGCCTATGCAATTCAGCAAAAACATGCTACAAGTCTCATAGAAAAGCTTCTTCTCTAAAGCCTTTGGACAGACTCACTTCTGCTTCAGCTCTCAAATAAAGTAAAAAAATCCATTTGAGTCAAAAGAAAAATAAATACAATGTCAAATACACGGGATCATGTATTCAATGGGATCTTCAAGCTTCAATGGGATCTGCAAACTTCGTATTGCAGATCAAATCATAACCACTTAGATATTGTGACAGACTGCTTTGACCTGACTAAAAATGCCAGAAATAACTCCACATCACTTTCTTGTTTTCCTGTTTAATGCAAGCCAAACACTGACATGTTCATCAAGTGGCAACTATTAAGCCTTCATAAACACTTTATCACTGAATTTCATCTTAATACCTAGGCTATAACAATCATAGTTATTACCACGTTATTTGTGGCACACTGTCTATTGGACAACTGCCTACTCTCTTCCAAAACAAACTAACCATGCTCTAAGTTGAACAGCCTCCTTATGAGCAATTGTGTTTCATAAAAACTTTAAACGCTGAATTTCATCTTAACACCTAGGCTACAACAATCATTGCTATTACCACGTTATTTGTGGCACATTGTCTGTTGGACAACTGCCTACGCTCTTCCAAAACAAAATATCCATGCTCTATGTCGAACTGTCTCCCTATGAGCAATTGTGTTTCTCCCTGTCATTTTCAGGCTAGCAAGTGAGACACTGCTCCTCAGCAGTCATTCAGACAGTACTTAAAACCTTAGTTGAAAAAAACCCAACAAGTTTAAGAATGTAAAATTTTCTACCTAAAAATCCTGTTGTACACAAACAACAATCAATACAAACTGCCTTAGATAGCATCATTATAAAAGATACACTTCAATAATTCGCAGAAGTCTAACAGTAAAATAAAATAAAAAAGTTCATTTCCTTCTACCAGACAATTATTTCACATACTGAATATCTAATATGAAAAATACAAGGCTTATTTTGCAATGCAAAGTGAACAGCTTACAAAGCTTTGAAGTGGTTTGCAAATTCAAGTTTTTGGGTTGCTCTCCCACTGGTCAGTGAGCTATTTCTTGTTTAAATAGGCGATTGAGAGGCTGGTTTAGAAGTCAGAAGTATGCTTGAATGGCTGGCACTCCAGCAACAATAAAGTACAGAACTCTAACACAGTGAAAATCGCTGTTCTTATGAGTTTGAGTCATTTCTCTGATGCTTTGCTGTACATATTTGAAAAAGTTTATCATCTCCATATTCAGAGCAGAACAGTTTTTTCTGCCTCTTTTGCATGTTGTTAGTTTCTCTTTGTTACCAAGTTGCTTTCGTTTCCAAAAAAGAAGTAGCAAGACCTCATGTCAGGCTTTTACTTCTACTAAACCCTCACAGAAATAAATGTAAATAAATAGATAATTAAGGTGTTTTAGTAATAAGATTCAGTTTGCAAAAGCATATTTTGAATATTGCATTGTACAATCTGCAACCAGCACAGGTCAGGAATTCCTCTAGTGAAGACAATAAGACCATGGAGATTTGGGATCAATAACAATTAAAGACCCTGTATTTGAACCATTTATCACAGCATATAAAGAGTCATAAGCATTGTCCTGGGTTCAGCTGTAACAGTTATTTTTCTCCTTCTTAGTAGCTGGTGCAGTGCTGTGTTTCGGCTTTAGTGTGAGAACAATGCTGATAACATATGGCCAAGGACTTTTAAGTCTCAAACGCTCCACCAATGAGAAGGGGCACAAGAAGCTGCGAGGAAGGAAGACAAGAAACCTAACCCAAACTAGCCAAAGGGGTACTCCATACCACACCACATCATGCCCAGTATATAAATTGGGTGGAGTCACCAACAGGAACCAGATTGCTGCTTGGGTCAGGCTGGGTATCATTTGGCAGGTGGTGAGCAATTTTATTATGCATCACTTGTGTTCATCAGGGTTTTTTCCCCCCTTCCTTTTTAGTTTTATCTTCTCTTCCCTTGTTATTTCCCTTATTAGTAGTAGTAGCAGTTTTGTATCAGGCTTTAGCTATTGGACTGTTCTAATCACATCCTATGGGGTTTACATCCTTTCATTTCTCCTCCCTATCCTGCCCAGAGCCAGGAGGAAGAATAAGGGGAGAATGAGCAAGCATGGTTCTAAATGACCAGCTGGCCTTAAACCATGACTAGCATGGTTCTCTATATTTCATTAAGTTACACAGTTACCTTAATAGAAAACTAAAGAAAAAGTTTTGAAAAGGAAAGTCATGATATACCATGTTGGAATAAAACCGTTTGACTAGTTTAGTCTTGGAACCACAAAGATTGGTCTCAAATTCCAAATTTATTCTGTCACGAGAAAAAAATTGCAATTTCAGAACTGCAGCTCTGTACCTTCTTGGGTCTACACAGCCTAAACAAGTTTGTCAAAGCATCTTCTGGCCAAGCTGGCAGTATGTCAAAAAGGACAAAACCATAGTGATGATCAGAACATGCAAAACAGTTTTATTGTGTCCTGAAAGAACTTTCATGCAGGACTGAGTGGGCTTCTGTCCTCATCACAGATTACAATCACACAGCAGCAGCAGCACCACTCATATTGATACACTAGTCACATCCGACCCTCCATCCATCCAGAGACTGCAATCAGGTACCTGATAATAATGCAAGTCACATCAGCTGGACTGCTGCCGCAGTGAACTGATTCATGCTGGTGACTTGATGCAAATAACAAGGACACCGGGGCTAGAAGACATTGGATCTTGTCTTTATAATACAGATGCTGGTTTTGAGAGGGAACATTCCAGTCTCTCATTTCTCTTGCAGATACGCAGTGTACCTACATTGCCTCTCTTAGCCTCTGGCTGAGCAATGGTATTGTGCAACACATTAAGAAAAAAAAAGAATGAGGTGAAGAGGGTACTGGGGAAACAAACACCGTTTAAACACCCAGCTGCTACCGTCTTTTCAGTGCTGTGACACTATTTATTACTGCAAGCTATGTACTTTCCCATCATTTTAGCTACTGGGTAAAAACTTGTCCAATAGACTTGAAGCACTGAACACAGAGAACAGGTTAGTCAGATGCACTTAAACCGATTACTGAGCAAAAAAATAACTCTATTACATTAGACAGACATTTCTGCAGTTTTCCCTTCTTTGGTTGTCTCACTACAAATTCTATGGAAATTTTATATGTAAGTATGTGTAAACTGAAAGTGAAATAACAAACAGTTAAACCATGACAATACTAACTCCCAAGTTGGCATATATTTGTTTATTTATTTATTGTGCTGGCACTCCAAGAAAGTGTTATGCCAGATCATCCCACAGAACAATCCTGATGCATGCCTTCAGTACACTCAGTAGAAGAAACAATAACTTGAAGTAGCAGTGACCTAAGGTATTGTCAAGCTGCACTTAAGTGCAAATACTGAGCAGGAAAATACAATGACTTAATTTCCCCCATTCCATCTTACTGTATTTTGCCCATATTTTGCACATGCAATTTGGAATTAAAGCTATTTACTGGTACTTCACCGAAAAAACAAGCAAGGTTTTTTTTTTTGCCCCTGAAAAACAACTCCTTTCTGGGTTTTATCTTCATTCCTTTACCTTAATTCAGTAAAAATGAAGTTTGAAAGAAATAGGAATAAGCTATAAGAGGAAATTACTAAAAAAAATTTCAAGTAGTTAACATTTTAGTATTCATCTTAATCTACACTACATTTTTTTCCTTCACAGCTAGTGAGATGTAGTCACTATGCATACACATAACCACATAGATTTGAAGGCATGAAGAGAATACACATTTCCAAAGCAGCCACAGCAACATCAACACAAGCACTGGCATGACTGCTGCTATCCAGTACATTTGATTCACAAATCTAACAGGAACCACCCAGCACAGCGGCTGCATGGGATCAAAATATCTACATCTCATAGGGAAAGGATGGACAACAGACCTCTTTAGGAATAAACAACAACTGGGTTGTTTGTTTTTTCTTCCTTACTTAAAGATTAAAGTGGCAAGATGCTAATCACAAAAAAAGACTAACTGAAATTATAAAACCTTCAATGAAAAGGTATACTGAAATCATGGCAGAACATGCACCACAGACACTGGAAAACAAACACGAACATCAATGGATATATCACATCATTCCTCCTGGCCAAGTAACTTGCCCTCCGACTACTGTGCAATAAACACGATTGGTGAGTATAAGACAGATGGTGCTCTTCTGACAACAAAGGCAGTCTTAGCACAGCATATTAAAAGAGCAAATACTAGATGGTCCCATAAACACCTTCTATAGAAAATACATAAGAAATTTTTTTTTTCATAACTCTGTAAAAGCCTGTGGAAAAAACACTGTTTGACAAAGGGAGAAGCTTTCTTTTCAGGAAAAGTATGGGGGGGGTTTCAAACTCACAATACGGGTCACTGATTATGGCAGTCTTCTACGACTCTAGTAAACAGAGAAAGGAACTGGTGAAACATCTAAGATGAGATGCCACACAGACTGCAGAGCACCAACATCAACGGGCACACACAATAGGCTCTGACAATGGCATAATTATCTTTCAAGTCCTCAAGTCAAAGTTTTATCCACACAAAACCAGAAAAAAGTCATCAAACTCTAATTTTCAGACTTTAGTCTGTCTTAACACACAGTAGGACCAGATTTCTTTTTCCAGATCTACATGTCTGAGGACTTTGACATAGCGACAGACTTCAAGTAAAAGCCACTAATCAGTTTCCCAGTTTGGCATCCGGGAGTCAATTCAATGGATGTGTGGGTTTGCATGGCAAGGTTTTGTCAGCTGGTGGGGACAGGGGAAGGATGTTGGTAATTTGTTTACAATATGTCACATGGAAAAGACAGGGGGTAATGGATACAAGACACTCCCAGGAAGATTCTAGTTGGACACAAGAAAACTTCTCAGATGAGAACATTTAACTATTGGAATAATCTCTCAAGGGAAGTGGTGGATTTTCCAACATTGGACAGCTGGACATTTCCAACATTAAGATTCAGCTGGACAGGGTGCTTTTACAAGGAAGGCTGGACTAGATGGTCCTTGAGGTTCCTTCCAACCTGGTACTCTCTGTACCTTTATAGTTGGAGAACCCATTTCATGTACATCTTCCTGGTAACATCACACTACTTGTACTTGCAAAGCAGTTTACTTCATGAAGCCTCTGCTATCAGAACGCAATTGAGACCCTGCTTTCAGCCATCACAATTTTACTTGGTGCTCTCAAGGATCAGCTGGAAATAAAAGCAGTTGTGAAAAAACCGCATGAGAAAAAAAGGAAACGTCACGAAAACTACATTTTTATGTCGTAGTATTAAATCCATTCTCAGTACACTAAAGCTTTCTCAGCCCTCATTCGAAAGCACAAGTGTACAATGAAACATTCTTTTCTCTATACGAAGCATGAAAAAAAACTGTAAAAGGGCACAACAAGGGATCTGTAACCACTTTAATATTATCCACATTTATTTTCCAAAGTTTGATAATATCAAACATACCTAACTCAATATATACTGCAGAGTGATTAGAGAATAGGAGTGAAGAATTCAGTGAGGTAAGGCCACTACAAATACAACTTTGAGAGAAACGTTAATAAAAACTGTTACCTGTTTGTTCACTGTTCTGTACTAGTTCAGCAGTTTGTGCTTCCCAAAGTAATCTGAAGTTTCTAAACTCATTCAAAGTTGAAATTGACTCCTGTTGACTTGTAACTCAATTAAGTTGTTAAATTATTGTTTAAAATCTACATATAAGACCCTAGGTAACATCATACTTTTGAAACAGATATCCAGCTCAGCTTGTCCAACTGTAAAATTAACTATATAGTTTTGGATTCCTATGCAACATTAAGTTTTAAGGAATTTAATAAAGTAATAATGGACTATGCAGCAATAGTTTAAAGCAGAGGTGGTGATGCATTGGAAAGGTGAGGGGGTGGTGGTTTGCTTGTTTCCTTTAGTTTACTCACATTGACTGACCTGCATGTTATATGCAGAACACTAAGGAATCACACACATATAACACTAAGAACACTTCCAAATTAGAATAAAGCTCAGAAGTTGCCCCTATTAGATACACAGAAACAGCTCAGAACCTGTAATGCAGAGACTGACCTCAGCTTCCTAGTTCCACCTCCTGGAATCAGCTCCCAGCTTTCTACGCTCAACAAAAGCACGCCTCAAGAGACAGATTAATGACTGTGTTTCACACTTCCTTAAACCAAACAAGCTATCAAAACAGCTCTGTGACACCACAACCCTTGTGTCTTCAGCTGGTATGAGCACACTGCCCACTCTGTTCCACCCTACTACCACTGTTATGCCAAAACACTTGATTTTTATGCCCTCAGGATTCCTAGAGCTTGTGCTTACAACAGGGGACCAGCTAGAGTCATCTTAAAACAAGAAAACCCACTGATCCGAGTTCTTTACAGCTGAACTGACGATGACTGCAACAGTAGCTTCTGCCTCTCAGCCCTCCAGCTGGGTCTCCAGCTACAAGTACAGCCCCCTCATTGCAGGGCTGGCTTTAGCAGCCAGTAAGAATATATGGAGGAGATCCTGCTTTAGGGAACCCCAGAAGACAGCCATTGTGTGTAGGAGCAGCAATTCTGAACAAGAAAACCTGCTCTCCTATTTACAAGGCCACTTCGTACACTGGCTAAAATATTACTTTCTGCCAGCCAACAGAACAATCCAATAACTTCAAAGTGGGTGGCTTGACTGGGCTGCAGCCAGGAGTGTTGTTTAAAGATATAGAACCCACAGACAAGATCAAATTCTGCCTATTGAAATACACAAGGTATTCCCTCACTGACCAAAGGAAGCTCTAGAACATTTACTAGTTACCACATAAACGTTTTGTGTTCTGAATAGGCAGAAGACTTACTCCCTCCCATGTCTTCAGCAGCAGCTTAAAGTTATCATGTATCATTAGGTATTTAGATGAAAATATTTCTTCAGCAACAATAATTAAAGTTACATACACATATCTTGAACCACCTTGCACGTGAAAAGGCTGAATGCAAACTACGTATCAGACACAGGAGGAACAACGTGACAAAAAGTGGTGGTAAATGGCATCACATCTAGCTGGCAACCAGTCACTAGTGGTGTCCCTCAGGGCTCAGTGTTAGGGCCAGTGTTGTTTAACATCTTCACTGATGATATGGATGAGGGCATTGAGTGCACCGTCCGTAAATGCGCAGACAACACCAAGTTTTAGACAGATACATAAGTTACAGGAAAAGAAAGATCATGGTATTAAGCCTTATGAAGATCATTATATTTAACTGCCAACAATTTAGGTATACTACAGTCAAAGTACAAGGAAAACCAGATTTGAGTCTTCATCAAAATTAACTCCTAAAAGAGCTTGCCTTCTTGTAATTGTTTGCTGGTTTGATTCAGCTTTCCCCAGTACAGTAAAACTGAAGTTCCTACACCACGCATCAAATGAAATCACAAAACCATAAGTATTTTCAGAAACACTTCAAGCTGAAGGAAAAAAAATTACTATCAGATACAACTATAAGTATTGGCTATCATGGAAAGCATTCTTCAACTGAAACAACACAATAAGCTACAACTACTACTGAACTGGTGACTGAACAATGGAAAATGAGTCACCAGAATGTTTTTAGACTGCATAGTACCTTTTCGTTCAAAGCACGATGAACAGACAATGCAACTGTGATTTGATTCACCAGTTCAGATAGCATCTTCAAATAGAAAAAAACCCATATACTCTTTTGCTTATAGAGTGACAAATCCTACACAGGAAAGCTTCTAATGCTAAGTTAATATTTAATTTAGTAATGTAATCACCGAATTTTCTCCTAGATAGCTGGTCTGTGATTCTAAGTTTTCTCACAAATCACCATCTGTAAAGGCCTATACAATTACTCTGGAGTTTTTCTGTATACAAAGAGCACCTGTAAGAAGGTACACACAGACCATAAATCAAGAGTCACATTTTTCCAAGTCTAGACTACAAGTACATTTTGCCCAAACTCTAAGGTCCCAGAAACAATGTCTCCCCCCCTCCTACAGGAAAACCTGTATTGCGAAATTATCCACCCTAGCAGGAGCTACATTCAGTATGTTCATGTTGCTCATGTCCACAAAGTAGCATCAGAGACCGGCTAATACAGCAGACCTGGGATTGCTGCGCTGCTTCCTTCCAAGGGAACCTTGGTAAAATTATATACTTCCACTCAGCAAAAATTAGTAGATCTGCAAAAAAATCTTAAGGTCATGTTCAACACAGTTTAGATGCAACACCTCAATTCAGCCCTGGAATGCTTTAGTTGCAGAAAATCAAGATCCTATGTGACAGAGAGGAACCAAGATGAAATGATGCCTAAGGTACCTGATTGCGTGTTACTACACTCAAAACTTATTGCACAGTCTCTGACAGACTGTTTTCCATGACTCTTCAGTTGCATCCCATTCTAACCAGCAATATGCTGAATGCTTAATAGTCTGCATGATTTTTTTTCTGTAGCAAGAGGACACGCTACTGTGGCTTTCCCCCAGAACTTTTACAAAGCTTTTTCAAACACGTCATGTGAATTGCTGCTGCTAACACATTATCGCAAAACCAATGTCCTGCAAAACTATTATACTAACACAAGGACTAGCTCTCCATGAACATCACTGAGGCGCAGTATCAGCAAGTGAAATTTATTATTTGCCTAAAGAGAACATTAAATGTAAATAATTTCACCTACCCTAATTTTATTTAGCATGAAGAAAACAGCTCCCTTGCTGTCACCTTACAATAGTATAGATTACAGAAAGCAGATGCACTATGTTTGACACAGTCATTGAGAAATTCAGAGCCAAGTTTTACAAACGAACCTTTTTAATTGAACCGTTTATAATTTTCAATTAGAAATTTACTAACAAAATTAAATTCAAATAAAAACCAGTATAGAGACTAAGTGCAATTAAGGCCAGAGCTGAAAAAGGATTTCCAGATTCATATTTCAAAGCTCAAATGCGTGCATATTAATGTTATTTGGTCAGGCAGGAGGTAGGAAGTACCAAGAACATTAACTATTGGTATCAGATTGTTTTCGGTTTGTTTCTTTTCTTGAAGGGACAGCTTTTTACTCCTTATGAACAAATGCCACTGTTGACTTATAGAATAGAGAGTATTCTTGGAGCAGCAATGGAAAAGCTTCTGAAAGAAGCACTGGCAACGAATGAACCATATATGTAAGCAAAAGTAGTCTACTCATCATATGCCTCCATAAGGTCAAAGTCAATAAAACCCTCTAGGGCCAGCACAGTGAAGCATTTTACAAAACTCTGCACAAATCTGAGGACTTGAGGAAGGAGTCTCTCATATTGAGCAAATGTTATCTGGCAGTTGCATGATGATAGCATGTAAGAGGCTTCCAGCACTCCAGTAAGACAGCACAAACAGTTCCCCAGCAAGCGCAGATTTTTGCCAGGGCCAATTCTCTTCCTAAAAGGATACTCGAGCTGCCAGGTTCCCAGCTGCCATATAATTGTTTGCATTGCTGTGGATTTCAGATGACTTTTATTACAAGAGGGATAGGAAAATACAGAGGAAATGCAACTTACTCACCAGAACATAGAGAAAAGGCTGAGTGGCTGACAGACTCCTGGCTTATTTTATAAACATCTCTTGAGAATATTCTGCTCACAGATGTGTTTCAAAAGAACAGCAGTCGGTGGTAAACAAACACCATACACCTTTCTCTAAGGAGCTTCAGTCCTCTCTCTCCCTGATCTTGAGCTATCAGATATGCAACAATCCACTGCTACAATACAGCTTCTTGAAATGCATTTTCAAGACAAAATAAACAGTGTGGGCATGCATAGGAAACCTTCTCTTGACAGTACCTTCCCATGAAATAGGAGTGTCTTTGCATTTAAAAAAAATTAAAAAAAAATCAGTTTTTCTTTAGCAACAAAAAAGCTAAACCAAGAATAATGTTTTTATTCTCCAGATATAACCCTAATGAAACGTAATTTTTCAGTGACAGAAAAATGTTCGTTCTTTTTTCCCCCCCAACTGATCAGACACATTAAAACCAAAGAATGTCATTACAGAGTAATATAATTTCCCGCTTGAGACAGCACTTAAAATTTTAATCAATTACCTATGTGTTTAAGCCAGAAACTTGTTTGATCAAATTATACTTTCTAGTCTTAAACTGCAGGAATTAAGGGAAACAGACTCAACAATTCTCTTCAAAATTTGATCCAGATGGATATAGCTTGTTGGGTAATACAACATGAGCCCCTACTGCAATGCCATTCTAACTGGGTTAGAATACTATTTTATTTGTCAGTGCTGACAGGCTGTTATATTCAATACATAGCCTTGTGTTCTGCTGATCACAAGTTGATTTCACCTGGCAAAAACTTGTGTTTCACAATTAATTTGCAATTTTTCTTGGTTCAGCTTTCAGACATCTGTGCTTATTATGCTTTCACTCTTAGAGAAAAAAGAATATTTATTACTCTAGAATTTCTTCAAGTGAAAGTACCACAACACGATCACCAACATACTCCTTAATCCTCCTGAACGCCCAAACGTATCCGGCTCCTGAAATCCATCACTGATGATCAGACTTCAAATACATCATTGTTCATTTTCTGCACCTCCTCCAATGCTCCCACCCCCCACAGCATCCTACTGAAAATGCAGATCAAGCACAGAGTATTCCAGTAGTGCCTGGAACATGGTTCTAAGTGCACAAAGACAAAATAGCACGCAGAGATATAACATAATCCCTATTTGCTGATCTCTTCTATTAGCCTGCTCGAGGTTCATGCTGAACATCTTGCCATTGCAGTACACTTAGAACTCATAACAAGTCATTAACCCATTACAGACAGTAGGACACAGCTCCCAGTTAATAGTAGTTAACCATATCAACTATGGATTAGTTGACTGTAGATGCCCAACCTTGCCAGCAGTGTTAAAACCACAGTTCTTGAACATACATGGGTCAGCACATGATGCCAACTGCTCTCAAGTGCTGTCCTTTCTATTTTTATTGTTTATCATGCTGCTTGGCCCTCATGTAGATACGTACTTCAGCATGTGCTGGAGGATTATTCTAAACTACCAGCCACCCTAGAGTGAGGAAAACACATGAGCTTGCATTTGAGAAATGTGTTCCAGTTCAGTACTAGAAACAAAGCTGCTCTCAGCAGGTCAGGCGATGCTCTGTGCTTCTGTGCCCCAACTGCTCCTAACTACCTGGGCTCTCTCATTCAAAGCTAGCAGGTTACCTCTGCTCTCCTCTGCAGTCAGCAGCAATTGAATATAATGAGACACTAAGTACTTTCCTGCATAAGGGGCACTACTCCAATCTTTAAGGGGTCCAGCTGAGGATTACAGTCAGGAATATAACTGTCCTAATCCTATCATTTTCCATCTACCTATGGGGAAAATCCTGTTCACTTTTCCCTGTGCTTCTGTACCTCTTACAGCCATTACATATGTTGCCTTAACTCCCTTTTATTTGTTAGCATACACTTCCCTTTGAGTTCTGTAGCAATATGGGAACACATGAGAATGCCTGGTGTAAAAAACTCCCTTGTAAGGGTGGAAAAGAAATCTTTACCTTAAAATACAAAACAAACCTGTATAATCAAGGCGCAACTCAGTGAGCCAGTGATCCACTTGAACAGATGGCTGAATTTAACTTCTGGGTTACTCAATTTTGTGTCCTCAGTTATTTACTGAACAAGGTCAGAAAAACATCCTCAAAGTTGGGTGTACGGACACAGCTGAAAAGTCAGGAACAAGTGAAAATGCTGGAAATCATCTGGCACTGATATTGTTAACCCAAAGAAACAGAAGAAATTTGTATACTTGCAGTTGAAATGGCTGAACACAAGGTTGTATCTTTCAGGCAATAGTTTATCAGCATTGATGAACAAAACAGTAGCCCTACTAACTCAGCTAGAATAGAGTTGCAGCAGGAGTTCATGTGGTATTAGCCACCAAGTTATACCCACCAGCCTACAGGCTACTGTCGCCTAGGGTACAAATTCATCTACTGCTACACCTCTTCTCCAAGTAGCATGAAAGACTTCAATGTCTTTGCAAAGTTGAGAATATTTCCAAATCTAGCCTAAAGAGGAAAAAAAATAAAAAACCAACAAAACTCAAACCATCCAGCTCCTTTATAGCTTACCAACTCTATCACTTCCAGATCAACAGTATCATCAATAATGGTAACTATGCCTACTCAGTGGTGCTTTCAAAGCACTTTGAAAACATTAGTCATAGCTTCACAATAGTTAAAGCACTGAAGCATCAGTAACTTTTAGTAAATATACAGAAACAGTGAAACTACAGAAACTGTTAGACTCTATCTCAGTATGATCAGTGAAGCAGTTCAACATGTTTGTGACAAGTCTCCTCCCGCCACTTTCCACATTCGAGATTACTTTGCAGAACAGCAATGCACCAGCACCATCTAAAGAAACAGGCTATGCTCTTGGAAAACAGTTAAATGAACATGCTCAAAAAAGCCCTCTGTGAAGTACAAGACAGCACAAGAGTGAACCCATGATTTGCTGCACATAAAAGGAGTCCACAGCAGAAGCAGAGGAAGCACTCAAGCCAGGACCTTTAACACAAACCCTGCTTTCTTCATTGATACCAAAGGATCTCAGTAAGCTGCCTTGAACAGTGAGGGGGGAAAAAAACCCACCTCGATAAAAAACACAGTGTACTTTCAGCAGATGCTCAGCATCTGTAAGAAGGACCCGATCAGACTTAAGAGCTCCTGCACAAGAAAGCTTTCCACTATGCTCCCACACACCACACTATTGCTCTTTTTCCAAAGTTGGAGCCCCGTGAATTCAAACTGTCAACTCTGCCTCAAAAATATTAGTAGAAGTGGGGGGGGGGGGGGGGGGAAGCCTGCCTGCAAACCTCTGGGTTCCCATTTTCCTTGGCTCAAATTTCCTTCAAAACCTGAAAATCATGGGAAGAGTTGC
>JBCJKH010031784.1:0-22336 GCA_039877255.1 Loriculus beryllinus
ATATGTAATAGAAATTTTCCTCTTTGGTCTTCACATGTAAAGAGAGCTGTCTTGCACTGAAGACTGAAGTAAGTGCCTCTGCACTGAAGCATTTTATTTTCAGTTAACTTTCAAACAAAGGATTGAACCTTAAGTAAAAATAATGAAGGTTCTGTTTGGATACAGAATGCTGCATATTTCCTTGAGCAGTAGCATGAGTGATATCACTGAGGTCAATGAGAAATCTACTGATTTCAATTATCAGTTCCTGATTTGAAAGGTCTAGTAACACCTGAAAATTTCTTTTAAGAAGGTCAGATCCTTCTTGAATCATGACATTTCTTGAATCATGGCAAACTTTCTGTTTAGAAGGAAAAATAAGCTTAAATGCTGGTTTAATATGTCCCTTTTAGCATAGACTGTTTAAGAAAGAAGTTCACTGTGCCATAACATGGCAACTTTTGGAACCTGATGTATAGTGCACATTACCTGCACTTTAAGTAACTATGGTACAATAGTCTAGTATTCATCAAGCAACTTTGATACAATCTTGATTTTCCTGATAATTTAATATTATTTCCTATCGGACTTTCAAATTTTTATTAAGTATGTTGGAATGGATTGATTTGCTCACAGGAAAGTAATGATTATAAATTTTAGTGTGGTCTCACGCTGTTTATTATTTTAGTAATCTAAGATGTATTTATCTTTAGAGACCTACAATTACAGCAAACATCCAATTCCCAGCACCATTTAACTATTAATCTGAAAAGTCAACAATATTCATCTGTTAGATTAAATGATTTTGCATAGTTCCTAACTTAAATGGGTTGAACAGCATTCTGATCTGCAGCATGTAATACAGGTACAGTCTAGGAAATTCTTGAGAATGATGACAATTTGACCTTGCTTTGAGTGCTTCCACTCATGCTGACTGATTGACCAGTTTCTTACAGTTCCTTATTTATCCACACATTTGGTTCAGTTCAGCAATATAAAGTCAGGATGGAATGTTGCCTTAGAAATCAGTTGAAAACAGAAAGGTGTTGACCTTCTGTATGGCAAATAAAATAAAATAAATAAATAAAAGAGATATTAGCAGCAGAGGCCTATTATAATATTATTTTTTGAAATGTAAACCAAAGTGTCTGGTATTGGACCTTTAAGCACACTGGGGGACTAGTGAGCAGATTGTATTTTGTGTTTGGGTTTGGGGCGCTTTTTTCATCCATAACGATATCACTGCGGCAAATTAAGGGATGAGAGCTCATATTTAACTTCAGATATTTTTGGTTAAGAATCCTCCAAATCAGCTGTCCTTTGAGATTTCAAATTAAATTAGGAGAAATAATTGCTATAACACCTATTCCTGAAACAATTTCTGCCATTTACTTGGGGATTTTTAATGCAGTTTGTTTAATCTATTACTGCTGTCACCCCTTCTGTGTTTTGTCATAATCCAATCAATTGCAAGAAAAGCATGCTACTGTTTGTAAAGCAAACAAACCAAACCCTATTGATGTGAATATCGAGAGCTCCAGTTTGCCCTTGCTTGATAGTGAAACATAAAGAATAAGGTATAATTTATTTCTTTCAAAAAAACAATTAATTTCAGATTAATTTCTTACTTAATGTGGGAGTTTTTACTTGCTTATTGCCTGGATTAAAAATTCAACTCTTCATGCATAATAGCAAAAGCAGCTATGCACTTACTAGCACATTGGAGTTTTCACTTTCCAGACGAGTGATGGCTTGTCAGATTTTGAGAGTTTTGGTTTATATGTGTCCCTTATAAATTAATTTCAAGCAGTATTCTCCGAGGCATTAGCTGAAATGTGAGTTCTTTCCTTGACTGAGATTAGAGAATATGTTAATTCACCTAAACCGATGTATAATGTTCATTTAGATTAATCTTTGTTGCACTAATATTATTATGTTTAGCTTCAGGCAAAAAAGGAAATGCAGTTTGAGAATTAAGTCATATTAATCCCATTTCAAATATCCCTTGCATTAGGAATATAACAAAGGGGCGTGTTGTACATGCCATTTTTATGTAAGGTCATACTTATATGTGCACCAATATTTTGCTAAATGTAACACAAAATTGAGAATTAGAAGACCTTGAAGTAAAAAGGATGTTACAAAAATGTGTACAGCCAAAACAGTTTAGATTTAGTCTCTGTTTCTAATTGTGGGAAGCACTTTAATCTGAGGGATTTTGTTCTTATTTAAAAAATAACCTTCAAGTCAAAGGCTACTTAAACGATGACTAATATTAAAGTTTTGAGTACATAGTTACTGAATTGTGTTGGAACCAAGGCTTCAAGTTTTTTTCTGCAGTCAGAAATTACTCTGAGGGTTTGTACAAGGTCAAAACCATTTGATTTATGAGCAATTTCAATGAATTGAGAAATGTTTAGAACTGGGCAGTATGAAAAGTAGGCTAGAATGGATCCCAAGTAGAAAGCTCATATTGAGTGGTCTGAAAAAATATAGCAAAAAAGGGACTTTCTTAAGCAATGTCATAAATTTGCAGAGTCAAATTACTGATTTAAGCTAGTGCAGTAAACTATTGGCACAGCCAAGAAAGGCCACTATGACCTTTGATGTAATTGTTGGTATATTTTATACCATGAGCATTACTTTTAAAATACATCAAAGCTATAGCAGTAGGATGGCAATATAACTGAACAACATCTAACTGAACAGTGGTACTGACAGAAGTTCTGGAGGTGAGGTTCTTTGTCCCAGTCTGAGCCAGAAGCGTAAGTTAGGTTTGAGCAAAAGGGAAAACTTAGAGGGGCTGTTGGAGTGGGGCTGGAATTGGACAGCAGAAGGAAAGTTAGGACAGCCAAGACATCTGTACTGGGTCCTAGTCCCAGTCAGAGCTGGAAAATAAGGTTAATGGTCAAGCCTTTAATAGAAAGCCAAACAGTGTTGTTGGTGTTGGGGAGTGAATTAAAAAATATTAAATAAATATTAAATAAAGAATATTTAAAGAAATATTTAAAGAATATATAAAGAAAAAAAGAGAATATTAAATAAAGTTTGAACATGAGTCAAAAGTGTGATCTTGCAACAAAGAGTTGTGATGGGCTGCATTAGGAGAAGCACTGCCAGCAGGTTGAGGGAAGTGATCATTTACCTCTGTTCAGCATTAGAAAGGTAACACCTGAAGTGATAAGTCCATTTCCAGGCTTCCTAGTATGTGAGTGACATGGACATGTTGGAGATAGTCTAGCAGAGGACCACAGAGTTGATGAAGGGACTGGAGTACCTGTCATATTCGGAAAGGGTGAGAGCTGCAACTGTTCAGCCTGGAAACGAGAAGGCTCAGGGGTATCTTATGGACATTTGTAAATACCTGAAGGGAAGGTGTAGAGAAGACGAAGCCCGGCTTTATTTGGTGGCGCCCAGTGGCAGGATCAGAAGCAATGGGCACACACTGAAACTCAGGAGGTTCCCTCTGATCATCAAGAAACAATTTTATACTCTGAGGTTGACCAAACACTGACACAGGTACACAGATTGCCCAGAGACATTGGTGAGTCTTCCACCTTGGATATATTCAAAAGCCATTTGGACATGATCTGTGGCTCTGTGTGGTGCTGCTTGAGCCCAGTGTGTTTGGACTAAATGACCTTTAGTAATCCCTTCCAGCCTCAACCATTCTAGGATTCATTGGTAAGATATCTCTACTTTTTCTTCAGGTAATAAAATCTTTTGCTACAGCTACTATTGCCCATAATGGAATATAACTGTAAGGTCAACTGATGTGTCTGCATAAAATTATATATGTATATATGGGTTGGGTATATAATACGAGTATTTTCTTCAAACAACAGTGTAAATTTTAAAGGAACAATGACTTGATGGACAATTTATTATTGGTAATTTAATTATAAATATTTTTTATTTCAGTAAGTAAATAGGTCTCACTTATCATGTTCATCTTATGGGGGAAGAGAGGAAAATTTCAGGATGTTTCCTAATGTATAATAGATAGGATATTTGTATCTGAGAGATATTATTAAACCAGCTTCAAAAAATTTAAAACATTATAACAAATTTGTCAAGTATAGGAGGAACCAAATAGAGATTTCTTACCTTTTTTTCTAATTTTTAAATCTAGATTTTTATTTTTTTTTTTTTTCTAATGGGGGCATTCATTCATAAGCTGCAGCAAACAGGAAGAAGCAAACCTCCCTCACACCAGCAGATGGATGCCACCATTCTCCCACACTAGGAGTCTCCTCTTGCTATTATTCATCACTTCTTTCTAGTGATCCTGGGTGGCCCGGGCACACTCTCCAGAGAAGCTTCTCATCAACTGCAAGGGCAGTGAACCTGTTCTGAAAGTGCAAGTTGTCAGGTGGGTCATAAGCCTTCTTCCTAGTGCGAGAAGTCACCAGCTTCCAGCCTTCATCACTGTGGGAGTTTCCACTTCCCAGCTTCATAGACATAGACTCTTTCTGCTCCTCCCCTACTACTAACAGTTTGGGCTCTTGAAGCTGAAAAGTCTCAGTGAAGATTTAGTCCATCTGTTTCTCATCCTCCCTGATGCTGTGCAGTCTGGTGGCTTCTTTGCACAGGTCTTTCACAAGGAAGCACAGTCACTTGACAACAACACACCTCTTGCAGACTGGGAGACTACATGTCCAGTCAGAGGCTCAAGGGACTAACTGGAGCCTGGCACTTGCAGAGCTGCATCATCCTGAAGCTCTGTCTGGGTCCAAGATTCAGATAATGAAGGAACAGTTATTTTAGTGGCTCTTTATATGGAAGCAGCAGGTACCCACAAATATCTCAGAGGGTTCCTATGAGTCCCCCAGTGATGCCAGAAACGCAAGAAGAGACTTAAACCAGAACACTTTCAACTTCAAGCTGGAGATTGTAGTCACAGTGATTATTTCATCTAGGCTACTTTAGAAATTCATTCAATATCAATATTGATAAAATTCAGGAGTGGTTCTTACCCAAATATTATATTTTGAGGTGTGCAAATGTATGGCCTGCTACCTTTTTGACTCCAAACACATGTACAGTAGGAAAGCTCCCCAACCAGGAACGGTGGTAAAATATAAAAATATTTCTATTAGCAAATATGTAACAAAGTTGCACCAAGAACAAATACTGGGATGAGGCTGATATTCTGTTTTATTTTGCAAAGTAGATTAAATTGATAATGTTTAGTTTTTATTATTTTTATTTTTGCTGATTGAATTTGCACGAAGAAGATGCATCAGTGCTCTTAATAATAAAATGTAATTTTTTTGTATATGTGTGACCAAGGAATCGGTTTCTTATGTGCTTCTTTCAGTTAAAACACACTTTACTGATAAGAAAAATGATGTTAAGGTTGTGTGGATTGGTAAGGTATGAGACTTGCACCTTGAACTACAGGTTGCTAAGTTCTGTTCTGAAAGAAAATAAAGTACATGGTTCATTTTTCATATGCATTAGTAACTTAGTTGATCAGGACATGTGGGCATGTTTAATATATTGTCTAGTTGTAAAAATGAACATTTACATATTTGCTCTCTTTAGACCATAGGTGAAAGTCCCTCATTTACCTTGGCTTATATCTCAGCCAAACTGTTTTCTTCTTAAGACTTCATTATTCCTTATATCTAACCTGAACTTCCCCTATTTAAACCCATCACTCCATGTCCTGTCACTACAGTCCCTAATGAAGAGTCCCTCCCCAGCACCCTTATAAGTCCCCTTCAGATACTGGAAGGCTGCTATGAGGTCTCCATGCAGCCTTCTCTTCTCCAGGCTGAGCAGCCCCAACTTTCTCAGCCTGTCTTCATATGGGAGGTGTTCCAGTCCCCTGTTCACCCTCGAGGCCATCCTCTGGACTTGCTCCAACAACTCCATGTCCATGACCTTTTTTGTTCGGCTGTCTTTTTGTTTGGCTGGTTTTGGTTTTTGTTTGTTTACTGTTTAGTTTCATTTATGATTGATATCTCCTTATGATATCACTTGGTCTTTGGGAAAGCTGATTTTTGTATTAGTTTAGGGGTAAGGACACAGGTGCTTTGTACAAATTCTTTGTTAGTGTGTAACTTCTGGTTGTGTACATGAGTGAATTGGCAGCAGCACTTTATAATCCTTTTTTTATTTCAGAAAAAAATATATTACTGTGGCATGTGAAAATGCCTGGTTTGTCACTATACTGATCACTAGCTATTGGAGGAAGGGATACAATCAGAATTAGGACTCTGAATTCTTGTGTCAGAGTTTATTTGCTTATTTATTTATTGCTAAAAAAATAATCTATTTCATGATGCTGTCTTTCAGACACTTATAAGCAGGGCTGTAGAATTAAGGACAACAGATTTATGGGCCTACTGTGTCTTGAGGAGATTGTAAGTGCTTTTCAGAAGATCTGGTTTTGTTAAGGCTCATTGGGTTTAGTTGCAATATGACATATACTTGTAGCAAGCCTCTTAATCATTAATTGTTTTTATTTAAACACTGAAGTTTATTGCCTATGTAAAACGTATTTTCAGTTTCTGATAGGAAAATATTTCAAATCTGGTTATGACCAAGTTTTTAGCACTGGCAAGTATTGTTTTGTAGACCTTTTTTTGACCTGTGCAATAGTGTTAGTGATAGTGCAGGTGCAGACTTCTTTCTCCTGCAGGTGTAAATAAAGCCGTTTTTTTTTGTCTTTTAATTTCATTTGGTTGACCTAGATTTCAGAAGGAAACCTACTATTTCCCTTCTGTTTTAAATCTACTTCTAATTATCAGCTGTCGTAGTTTACCTGACAGATTTACTGTTCTACTCCATTAATAATAAAATCAATTTTGGGGCCCAGTAGGGATACAGTTTTTAAATTTACTTAATGTTATACTAAATTGTGGGGTAGTCTGAGATGGTAAGGCTCTTAGGGGGATCATGTAATTATGTATATGAAAATAGACACCATTTGGGAGAAGAGACATCTAGAATAGCACAAGATGTATCAAAAAAAAATAGTCATACTCTTACTTGTTTTTAAATATTCGTTCAAACTTCCATGGTTTGCTGGCAAGCCTTCAAGAATATCTGTTTGACAGACTTGTCCCTACATCTTAGAATCATAGAATAGTTAGGGTTGGAAAGGACCTTAAGATCATCTAGCTCCAACTCCCCTGCCATGTGCAGGGACACCTCACACTAAACCATGCCACCAAAGGCTTTGTCCAGCCTGGCCTTGAACACCACCAGGGATGGAGCATTCACATCCTCCCTGGACAACCCATTCCAGTGTCTCACCACCCTAACAGTAAAGAATTTCTTCCTTATATCCAATCTAAATTTCCCCTGTTTAAGTTTTAACTTGTTACCCCTTGTCCTGTCACTACAGTCCCTAATGAATTGTCCATCCCCAGCATCCCTATATCCCCTCCTTCAGATACTGGAAGGCTGCTATGAGGTCTTGTCCTGGGTTCAGCAGTAGCAGTCAATTTTTCTCCTTCTTAGTAGCTGGTGCAGCGCTGTGTTTTAACTTTCAGCCTGGGAACAACACTGATAATACTGATGTGTACTCTGACCAAGGACTTCCTGAGTCTCATGCTCTGCCAGGGAGGAGGGGAAGCCAGGAAGAAGCAGAGACAGGACACCTGACCCAAACTAGCCAGAGGTATTCCATACCACAGCATGTCATGCCCGGGGAGGTAACTGGGAGATACCCAGAAGTCCACTCTCTTCTTGGTCAAGTTTGTTTCAGAGGGTCGTATGGTATTTTCTTCCCTTGTTATTTTTCTTACCATTATTATTATAGGTGATAGCAGCAGTGATTTGTGTTATACCTTAGTTACTAAACTGTTCTTATCTCAGCCTGTGGGAGTTACATTCTTTTAATTCTCCTCCCCATCCCTCCAGGAGCAGAGGGCTGGGGGGGGGGGGGAGGAAAGAAAGGGGGAGGAGTGGGGTGGAGTAGAAACTGTGTGGATGACTGGGTTTAAACCGTGACAGGTCTCCATGCAGCCTTCTCTTCTTCAGGCTGAACAGCCCTGACTTTTTCAGCGTATCTTCATACAGGAGGTGCTCCAGTCCCTTGATCATCCTCGTGGCCCTCCTCTGGCAATCTTATGACAAACAGATGTATTATTTATAGCATATGCTTTAACATCATTATTCTAACAGTCTTTCCTAGTTCTAACTTGTTTCCTGGGTATCTTTTACAGTAGTTTGTTATTCGCATATGAAAATGTGAAGTAAGAACTGCTTATGTCTTGGTAGTCACTGACAGTTTGATAGTTCTCTAGTCTCAGTCGTTTTTATTAATTGTGATTACAGTGAAGAAGGCTAGCATACAGCTAGAAACTTTCAGTATTTGTTTAGTCATCTTCTCTATATTTTCACCTGAAAAATTTAATTATCTTTTGTTTAAAATAAGATTAAACATAAAAACATGTCATAAGTTTACAGTAAAAATGAGTGCATGTTGTGTTAGTATTCTTTTTATTGATCTCAACAGCTAGATAAAAGCAGTTATTCTGCAGTTTTAAATTATGTTCAGATAATGAGTGAAAGCAGAATTTTGAGCAGGCTTTATAGATAATTTCATCTGATACTCACTGATAGAAAACCTTTTTTCCTTGAGTGTACAGTAAATTGTCCTGAACAGCAGGTGTTAGATAATAAATGACTCTTTATATGAATTCATTCTTTTGAGTGGGGCTCCACCAGACACATTGTGATACATGCAGATGCTACATTTCAGACATGAATGCTGCATACAACATGTGAAATGTGGGGAATATCATGTCCTGATGCGCATGTTAACATTGACTGTTAAAGCTGCATTAAGGATTATATAAGATGGACACCATTCCTAGTTTTTCAGTGAAGATGTTAATGTTTATTTTAATGTAATACATAGTCCATATAAACTTGAACTTAAAAGAAACTGATAAAAGCAGTGCCAGAATCACAGAAAGATCTGTCAGATCAAGGGTAATTATTGTCACCTCGCTCCTAACATTATCCTATTCTTGAAATTATTTATGCCTCTCTGCATACATTATTTATGACTGTTGTAAAGTTTCAGCCCTTAAGTTTTTCATGTATCTATGGACAACATGTATTGCTGCAGAAAAAACTTGCAGTAAATTAGTTATACACACAAAAGAGTTTTCTCTGTGTGTAGATGGTGGACAGGAAAATAAATGCCTGTAAATCAGAAACTCTTATTTTAATGTCAATATTGTGTAATGATACCAGCTTGCAACAGACTTAAACATTTGAATTGTACCAGAAGGAAGAAATATTTGATTACAAAACAAGCTGGTGCTCAGCTAGACACACTGCTATAAATATAAGCATTCATTAAAAGTTCAATTTGTTGTACGGCTCAGTGTCTCAAGATATTGGCGGGCACATTTATCATGCTTTCAATATAGTTTCTGATGGACTAAATGGTGCTCTTGGCAGACTTGCTCACAATAAGAGAAAAAGCAAAGTAAGTTTATTTTTCCTATGTTGAATATTGAAATACTTATAAAATAAAAAGGTAGCCAGCATTTGTCTTCCCTTTCCTGTAGTAAAAATGCGATGGATTCTGGCAGTCTATGATGACTTCTTTTAGATGAAAAAGCAAAAAAATCTAGACACATTCACATGCACTGTAAATAATCATTTTGAAACCTCCTTGTGTCATACATGATGAATAATAGTTTTGCTTGCCAGCAAAAATCACACCTGTGCACAGCAGTGCTGGACTTGGAAACAGGCAAGCTAGTGGGCTTCCTTTGAGGCCTTTGGAAATTCTGCAGTTGTCACTAAGCTCTTACAGACTTCTAGCAGTAGAAATCTTAGAACAAATAAAACAAATCTCCCTCCAAATGCCCAAAACAAACAAAAACACAAACAAAAACCAAAATCAAAATGAAACACAAACAAACAAAAAAGAAATATTATAGTGCAGATAATGAAGATTCTTTCCTATTCAATTGGACATGGGTTTCTTGATTACACAAAATCTTCCTATTTCACCTTTCCCAAAAGGAGGTATGCAGTGGAATTGAACATTGTCATCTTAGTTCTGTAGACACCTCTGACATAAAACAAAAAGGGATTTCAAGGAATTAGATTCAGCAGTCTAACTGATCTCTTCTCCTTGTATGTAATATCTCTTTGAAGATGTTTCTGCCTGTATCAGTTTTTTCCTGATCTCCCAATTTCCCAGTACAGACTTTTTTTTCTTCTCCTAATTGTGCTGAGAGTGTCTTTAACAGTTTGATACCGTTCATTTAGACCACTGATAAAAGATCTTCAGACCCAGTATTACAACTGTGTTACAAATTGTAACAACAATGTATCACGATGCATCCTTTATGAAGAAACACACTGCTCCTGCTTGATAGTTGACCCCTCCAGCAGAGC
Source organism: Loriculus beryllinus (assembly GCA_039877255.1). NCBI lineage: Eukaryota > Metazoa > Chordata > Aves > Psittaciformes > Psittacidae > Loriculus > Loriculus beryllinus. Next base: position 10,360 of record JBCJKH010031784.1, read on the forward strand.
TTGATTTTAATTCATTTGATCCAATCTACCTGGCTGCTATATTGAAGGAAGTTACACTTTTGCCAGTCCTTCTAGCAGCTGAAATGCATTCAGTACTTTAAAAGTTGACAACATCTCATAAATGAGCAAACCTACCAGTGTGAAATGGTAGATACTCAGTCCTTGCATTTCTTGACAATGTACAACTTGGAGGATATTTGGCAAAACTGCACAACTGTTGAGTTCTTGACTCTGGCTTTGAAAAGGGCATTGGATATGATTTTTTTGAGATTTAGTATTCCTGTCTTACTTACAGAAAGGGAACATTTGCTTCAGAAACCAAGAGCTTTCTTGTGCCAAGTTTTGTAAGTAACTATGGGGAAAAGGTAGTAAGAGTCAAATTCACTAATTTCTTTGTGAAGCTTTATAGTTATTTCAATAGGTTTTCTTTATTAAGAGAGTGCCATGATTCTTAATTCATAATCAGCCTGTGACTTATTAAACTTTCAGTTCAATGTGTCTCTTGCTTTAAGTTTGTAGAATAATTTGTAGCGTAGATGAGTGGAAATTACCTTCATGCACAATATAGCGAGGATATCAAGAATCTTGAAGATGTGTATTCATTCATCCTGCTTTAAAACCTGAAAAAGCTCTATGCAGTTGTTTAAAGCACAAAATTGCATATTGATTTTAAATTTTCATTTTTGATCTGTGTAAGCTGAAACAGATGTTTTTACAAGTATTTGAGTGAGACTGCCAGAGGTTTCTTTTTATTAGTTTAAATAGGAGTTCTTGCTTCTCTGGTTCACAGGTCTGTAGACTTGCCTGATCTTGCTTGCCTGCAGTTCATTAGTATGACGACAGATAGAACTAGAAGTTAATGTTTTGATGTGGTTGAGTAAGGTCCAGATTGTAAATAAATAAATGAAACTTCTGTTTTCAATCTGTTCTGCTGTAGGAATGACCTTGCATATAATGTGGCGTATCTTGCATAGACAAGTTTTATTTAGGATGCTTAGAGAATCTCTCTCAGAAAAATGCTGTTGTAAAACCCACCAATTTTGTAAAAAAAAACCCAACCTTTCTCAGAGAGAGTTTCTGCTTGAATTGGCATTTTTTGTGCTGATATCATTTTCAGTCATATCGATTTCTGATATTGTTGTTAGTCAGATCAAATCAAAAGTATACCTATTTGCCATTATGCTTGTGTTCTGTCCATCTCTGTTTCAAGTGCTTCTTTTAGAAATTTGGAGATGATAACTTTTTAAGTACACTTTCCTACCTTTTGCCAAGTTTTATAGAAAGCTAACAAAAGTTTGTGCTATAATGAAACAAAAAGTGCTGCATTCTTAATCTCCCTTAATATATAGAAAAATATATTAATTTATGATTCACAGGATCTGAATTATGTTTCTCTGATGCTGTAACACCTCATTCTCTTTGCTTCAGGCTCAGTAGGTTTCCCTATTTGCCAGAAATTGATTTAAAATTAAAGTAACCAATATCTCAAAAATACACCTCTCCAGCTCTTTCTGAAGCCTTGTTGGCACAGATGTTCTGTTTCTTCAAGGAAGAAGTGCCTTGCACTCTTGTCAGTTGCTACTTTTATCAAGTAATCTATTTTAGTTATCATCACAGAACTGAAAATTGTGAAGTTCTAAAAATTTTGACATTATGTATTAGTATTCCACTTTTTTAAATCTCAGTTGAAAGAACCTTTCATTTTCATGTTCTTTTAACCTACTTTAATCTCTTAATCTTTTCATAAGTACTAGTAAATAATAACTTTTTAATACTAAGTACTTGTCAATAATAATCTGATAAAAATCTCCTAGTACCTGACAACTGCTTTGTGCTATAAAAATAAATACATTTCACCAATTATTCTTTTGAAATGAGAAACATTTCATAAATTCTTGACAAAACCTCTGTCTGAATACTGAATAAAATCAGTTCTTAGATAATTACTTTATATGACTTAATAACATGGCTTTTTATTGATATCTTTAATACCTCCTACATGTGGATTAGATAAATGAATTCAAAAAGCTTGGTTATTCTAAATTAAGTTTACAGGATTGGCCGTAAAAAGATAATATTTCCCTTAAGACTATTAGTTGTGACTTCAAGAAACAGATTTTTGCAAACTTAAAAATACATCTTCTGCTTCTTAGGCTAGTGGTTTCTAGTACTCAAGACATACTTCAGAACTAGTTCAGTTTGATGAATATTCATTATAGTTCTTCTAAAGTACAAACAGACCATAACTAAAAACATGCTGATTTTTCATCTTTTGGGGAATAAAAGGGTGAACTTTTAAACTGTCAGACCAAAATCAGTCTCGATGTTACTTAAAAAAAGTTGTTTTTTGTTTTTAATACTTTTGTGACATAAACAGCAGGAAAATTAATTAGATTTGATTTCTAGTGATTATATTAAAACATTATCTATGCTTTATTTCTGTAAAGGTACAATTAGTGACAACTTGACTGTCTTGTTTGGTTTTTTTTCTTTTCAAATTCAAGTACTCAATTTTATGAAAACCAGAAAACTCATATCTTGAACTGATTTCTAAGATGTCCTCCTTCCTCTGAGGCAAGGCCATTAGCTTCATCTGGTGAAGATTTTTGACTCAAATTATTCTGATTATTAGATATCATTATATATAATTATATATATCATATAATAATATGATATAAGTTACATATATCATTTTATTATATTTTGGATCATATTATTTTTTTGTCCCCCTCCCTTCTGTTTTGCTTTTTCCTCCTCCCACCCCAACCCTTCCCAGCTGGAAGGACTGCAGTTTGAGAATACCTCTGGATGGGGGAAGAGAGAGACACTTGAAGCAGAAAAGCAAAGTTTGGAAGAAGAGAACAGAAGTTTGAAATTACAGGTAAAAGAAAATCAGGGGCTTCTTTAGATGAAAAATAAAGCAACACTGAGTAAATTGTGATCATCAAAATGCACTAAGTAACCTGCTGATCAAAAATAAGGTATGTACATTGCTTTATTTGGTTACTTGGGGAGCATTCCCCTAAAGAATTACTATTTCTTAATGCCAAAATATGTCCCTGAAAGAATGGTTGTGCAAGATAGAACAGCCCTGTCAGCATCTCAGACCTGGACAATTAGAACTCAGTGACTTTGAATTTCTGTAGGGTACAGAAACAGCAAGAAGCATCTTTTCATATTTAAAAGGAGCAGGAGGATATGACAAGTCTGACAAGACTTGGGAGCAAAAGTGGAGAGTGGTAGGAACAGAAGAAATTGAGTAAGCTTTCATAGCTACAGAGTCCTGATGAAGGTCAAAGCAAAAAAAGCTGTGAGAATTTTTTTGTCGCACTGAATATTGAATCTCTTTTTAGAGCAGAGAGAACTGGAGGAGGAAACTTATTTCTTATTTTTGATTTCTCTGAAGATCTGCTCACTTTTAAATCTTATTGTACTGCTAAAAATGCTGTGATAAATTATTCAGAGACTTTTAGCTGTGGGTATTTCTTTTATTTTGTGATTGATTGTCTATGCCAGTAATTAACTAACAATTCAGAAGGCTCCTACTTTCAAGGTGACTCTGAAAACTGGGTGAAAGAAAGCAAAAAACACCTCCCAACCATGTACATTCTTGATATTACATGTATGTCAGTGAGAAACAGTAACAGTCTTATTTGCTGAAAAAAACTATGTCATCTATGTGCATTTATTGTTGAATAATGGTAGTCTGAGTAACTAGGACCAGGTTAAAGTTATAATTGAAAAGTGTAATTTCTCTTGGGAAAGATTAGCAGAGAAATGTTCTGTACTTGAGGTCTGCTTTTAAATATAAAATATGTTTTTTCTATGTATCTTTGGTGACTCAGGAAAAGCAAATTGCAATTCATGCATATAGCCTACCTTTATAAAATATCTTACATATCAATCTCCTGTTTTGGATTTTTCTTTACTAGTATTTATTTTATCATATCGTATCATATCATACCATAACATTTCATATCATCATATCATATGGTAATTTTTATGTTTTCTTTATAATATATGTAATTTGAGGTTGGAAATGTAGCCAGAAATATGCTCATTTGCTAAGGCATGCAAAGGCCTGGTCTCCGTTGCTGGCAGAGTAAACACTACCACATTAAGTAGTTTTCCATGACACCAAACATCCATTGGAAACATGAGTAAAATAACATTTCAACAGTGTTAGAGGAAGGAAGGACTATGGCGAACCGTTAATACCACAATGAACTCTCTTCACAGCAGCAAAAAGTTAGGTAAAACAGAAGCAGCCTTATAAGAAAAATTACTTTGGCAATGAGTTCATCCAAATCAGTCATGACATTGGAGACCTGGGTAGCCATATATGGAGAAGACAGCTGTTTGTAGAGATAGTTAGCATATATTATAATGTTGTTGTTGCCATTAAATGAAAAATAAGACTTAAGGAAGGACAGAGTGGCTTTTCAAAGACTGCAGCCTGACTCATTTTATATCTTAGACAGAACCTGTCTATTCCTACGTAGAGACATCCTAGTATCACTGTTGAATCTTTCTAAATTCTGAGAGTGTCTCACAAGTAACCTGATCTAGTTGAAGATGTCACGGCATGTTGCAGTGGTGTTGGACTAGATGGGCTTTGAAAGTCCCTTGTAACTCAAACTATTCTATGATTCTGTGATCTAATTTGCTGTAATACTGTCAATATTCTGAAAAGAATGGCTTTGACTTCTGATTTAGGAGCCTTTTTTCTTGGGAAGGTGGCATGAGTTCAAATAAAATAATACATTAGAGGCAGTGTTAAAGAGTACAAAAAGATGATTTATATAAAATATGGGTGATGGTTATATGTTCAGGTTAGCAAAAGGGATAATATGCAAGACTGAAACCATAGCTCTCTAAAGATCTCTGTGCATCTTAATCTGAATGATCAGGGCTTTATTCAACAAATAGGCACAAGTGATATGGGTAAGGTGTTGTGGAATGAGTTCCAGAGGAAACCACAGTTGTGCAACACCTTAGCTTCTCCAAAACCTGTATTTATGAGATCATTTGGGAGATCCATTGTAGTTTACAACACTACAGTGTTATTAATTGTTGTATAGCTGATTCAATTTTTTAAAGGGTATAAATAATGGCAACATTTTTTTCCTTGAGTAGTTTTAGTTACATTAAACATGGTTTCAAAATACAGAAGTGAAGTTCTTATGTCCTTGTCTAAATGATTTCATGTTGACACTTGATTTTCTTGCTCTTTAGTATGTATACTTCCACAGAAGTAGAATTTGTGCAATCTCTTGGCACGAACAGTAGTAAATCATGCAGATTGAAATTCTAAACACACAGAAGTTAATATTAATTATGTTTTGCACAAAATGTGAGCCTTTAATATTATTCTTAGCTGGCAATATGTTGGTTTAAAATGTTTTCATATACAGTTTTTGAAAGGCTAAATTTTATTGTACAAAAAGATGAGCAGAATTGATGAAACAATTGAGATCAGATATTACTATGTGGTTTTATCGACTGTAATTCTTGGAGTGGAAAATACTGTTTAAGCTGTATTATTTGACAAATAACATGGCAACAAATATTAAATGATCTAACTGGTTGATCTAAGATGGGATAAAATTAAGAAAAACCCCAAACTTGTTGATAATATAGATCAATACCCAAAACTTGCTGTTTATGGAAAAGATTTTTTCTGTTTCATCAGTGAATATGATCTTGAAATAAACATATTGATTTTGTGGAATAATAACTGCTTTTTTTATTATCTCTAATTATTATGGGAAATATCTGGTTATTAAATGTACGATTCACTGAATATGTTTTGCAGTCGACTTGTACAGAATCTAGGGTCAGAACGCTGAACTCTGGAGCTCGCTTATCATAGACTAAATTTTTTAAAAGAAGCTTCATTTCTGTCTTCAATATTATAATGTTATAATGTTAGGGGAAAGAATCCATTGTTTTTAAAGATGCAATGATGGACAACACTTTTTTAAGATGAAAACATTTTAGGTTAACATTACCTAGCAAGATTTTTTTTAATCATCAATGTTTTAGTTTGAATTTCCAAAAGCAGGAAACACTGACATTTTTTATGCAAATAATTTGGAAAATTGTCTTGGATTTGCTTGTGAAGGTTTTGATAGCGCTGGGACCACTGGAGTGGCCTCTGTGGGAAAAGATCAAGAGCTGCCAGAAACAGTCAGCTCCAACTGGCTCCAAAAGGAACCTGCTACTGGCTAAAGATGAGCCTATAAGTGCTGCTGGTGGCCCCTCTGTGAAAGCACATTTCAGATACAGAAAAAAAACCTGAGCAGCAGTGTGTGATAGTGATGAGTAAGAAAGAATGTGAGAGGAACAGCTCTGCCAGACACCAAGGCCAGAGAAGTAGAAGGGGTGGAGGTGCTCCAGGTGCCCATCATGGTCCTTATGGGCTGCAGGTGACAACTTTCTTCACCATGGTCTTTTCCACAGGTTGCAGGGAAATCTTTACAGGGGTTGCAGCCTGTGGGGGACCCACACTGGAGCAGTCTGCTCCTGAAAGACTTGCCTCGTGGAAAAGACCTGTTCAGGAACCAATCTTGAAGAAGTGTGGTCTGTGTGAAGGACTAATGCTGGAGCAGTTCATGGAGAACTGTATCCCATGGAATGGACCTACTGCTGGAACAGAGGAACAGCATGAGTAGAAAGGAGAAGCAGAGATTGACCCATAACCTGCTGTTCTCCATCTGTGCATAGAGGGACAACTTAGAGGAGTCAGGAGTGAAGGAGTGAAGCTGGGCTTGGTAAGAAGGGTGAGAGGGAACAAAGATTTTTTTTTTTTTTTTTTATCTTTGTTTCTCACCATCCTACTCTATTTTTAATTGCCAGTATATTTAGTTTTTGCCAAGTCAAGTCTATGGATGATGTGAGAGAAATGTGACTAGTAAAGGCTAATAGCAATTGCAATGTGTTTCATTCCTGGGTTTGTGTCACAAAGTTCTCTTGGATTGAGTTTTTTAATATAGTTTTTACTCTTCATCAGTACAAAACTCAAGAGAAGCCATAATTACAATATTATTGTTAAACACTTTGATACTTCATCTAGTACTGTTCAATGGAGAATTATCTTAGTTTCGATGAGGACCTCTGGGCTGGTTATTGTGATGGTAAAGTGGTACCGGTCGCACAATTCACTCAGCAGATTTTTAAAAGGCCCTGTGTTTTCTCATAACTACCTCTTTGGATACAATTATTTTTATGCGATTTTTTTCTTGAGTACTTTTCTGGTGAAATGCTCATTTTAATTCCTTAGAAAACCCACTAAAGTATAGAACTAAAAGCAAATAAAAAATGAATTTTACAGATACATTCATTTCTTCTAAGAAATTATGCTGATCTTTAATAATAGCAAGGAAAAAATTGTGGATTACAAACTGTCATGGATCAACACTCAGCACTCCATACTTTTCCCGCCAAATTGTTTCCAGTTTCAAAAATTTGTAACTGCTGACAAGCAAAAAGCTGAAGGTTAAAGACTAGACTTAAAAAAGCCAAAACCTGTCATTTTCATGTGATTAGTGGCATAATTTTGAGAGCATTAGTATGCTTCAATTTTTCCATTTAAATTTAGTATTTTATTTTCTAACTTCTTGAATGGGCTTATAAATTGTACATTTGTACAATTTTTATACAATTGTACACTTTCTGAGGACTATAAAAATTTTGAATTACACATTTTATAGGAATGCTTAACCTCAGGAAAAATGTAGGTTTTGCTGATTCATGTTAATCAGTTATTAATTAGGACAAGATTTCAATTTCACTTAAGGTTACATTATTAGTATTGTCCTGTAACTGTCATAAAATAGGTTTAACAGCTGGAATATCTTAATATGATAACTTACTAAGGGATATATTCTAATCATGAAATGATAGAAGGTCAAGTTGGATGAGATCTCTTCAGTGATTCAACCTCAACATCAATCATGAGATGAAAGTGATGAAACTTTCATGGAGGGAGGCTGTGTGTATAAAGTATTGCATGTAGAAGTTAGAACATCTCCACCTTCTTACACTGAATTTCTCAGTACTGTCTTCTATTTAAAAGTCACTGGATGCTATTCTTGGCAGATTACATATGGCAGATTAGCACCTATTTGACTATCATGCTTGCAATTGTAGATGTTTACAAAAGACAATGTCTCCAAGCTTTTCATTAAGCAGTAAATTACATGTTTATAACAATGAGAAAGTTTTTATAGTTCAGAAAAAGTTTTATTTAATCTTTTTCTTGTGAAACTTATGAAGCCTGTATTGGTTTTTTTTTCCTTTTTTTTTTTTTTTCATTTTTCTGTATGCAGCTTTTCAAAGGTTAGAATTCTCAAATCTAAAATTAAGGGAAAAAAGAACAAAATTTTAACTTCTCAATGTTACTGGACCACCTCTCTCCTTTTTTCCAGCCACCTGGAGAGTTTGCTTTCAAATACTAGTTACCTTTTTTATTTTGGCAGAGTAAAATAAGGGTGTTTGCATGTCACAAGAACCAGAGTTCAACTAGCTCTATATCCCATTTCTGACACTGACTAAAAATGGGTGTATATAGAAGACTTACTAAGAGCAGCATAAAAATACTTTCCCAGAGCACTTTCATGGCTTCTTAGGAATTTATGGCTCAGAAATTTCTAGTGAGAGTGGTGTTTTCCAACTCTCATACACCTTACTGAATATTTTTTCTGTATTTTTTTTTTTAACTACTCATCTTGTCTGTTTGTTTCATGACAATATTCAGTCTGGTACAGACCTTGTGATGTGGCCCATATATGAAATATAGATACAGGATTATTTCCATATTTCTCTTATATGAACATAGAGGAAATTCAAGTAGCTGTCTTGTTTCCTTCATTTTTCATATTGTTTGTGTAATGGTCAACAGACCATCAAGTTTCTTGCTGTTGATTTGTTTATAAAAGGACTAATAATAGTTTTTATAACTTCTGCAAGTTGTTCCTCAAATCCTATTTGTCCTGCCTTATTGCATATTTACAAAAAGACTGGAAAATTTTAAAAACTTTTCTATTTATTTCTCCCATTTCAAAACAGCTAGTTATAATATATCATGCGATTCAATATTTTATATAGTTCCCTTTATGAATACAGTAAGCTCCACCTGAGGATTTATGTATGAGAAATGGATTTAACTTTTTTTCTGCCCTATACTTAGACCAGAATGTGTTATCTGTAGCAAAAATAAAATTCAATCTTTAATCCTGTTTTCCTCCCTCTGTCTCCCATTTTATTAATTCAAAAAATGTTATATTAAATTATTGTAGTTAGAAGGTCAGGAATTTTCCTTTTTTTTATTATTTTTTCTTATGATTAAACTGTCAGTTAGAAAAGACAGATGTATGCATCAAAGCGTGTTGATGTTTAGTTCAGGTTTCATTCCTTTAAATTCAGTGTGTCAAATCTGACAGTTTCAGTGATTAATCTTTTCAGTTAGGTAGAAACTTTGGCCTCAGTTGTATGTCTGTAAACTTGTCTCAGTTACAAAGGTACTTCTTACAGTTACTGCATATTTGAAAAGACTTCTGATTAACTTCTGTCTGGTGCTTCTTTTTTGTGCTTTCTTTTCTTGTCCTTTTTTTCAAGAAGCAGATTTTCAAATTCACTTGTTGACAAATTCCTTTCTAACAAAAATAAAATAAGTTTTAGAAGCAAAGAGAAACTAATTCAACCTTCAGTTTTTAGGTATCTTATAAAAGTCTTGGGAAAAGAACAGAATAGATTGTTATTCAGCAGTATCTCTCTTTAAAAAAATACATGCATTTGAAATGTATTTCTCATCAACTTTGGAAATTCCAGTTCTTTAAACATCCAGCACTAGATGCTTGGAATATCTTGTGCTTGATTTTGGTCTGACACTTGCCTTTAGTGCTAATTTGAGTTAGTGTCAGAGTGACTTAATCCATGTAATTCCGGTTAAACTTAGTTACAGAGGATTGTCTTTTTATTCTACTACCATTTTTATTTCAATGCTCTTCAGAGGATCTATTTCTTCACTGAATACATAGTAATAAAGAAACCAAAACACCATCACTCCAAGGCTTAAGAATTTCACAAAAAATTAAGTCTTGTGCTGAAGGAGATAACAGAAATAACAACTTTTGTTTTGTTATTGAAGTTATTTTGTCAAGAGATTGCTTAAAAACAACCGATGTGAGTTGCGTACACTGGAGCCAGATAGTCCCCATATCGCATAAATATTGATTTATAGAGCTGAACACCTGTCTGACCCCATCATTTCCTGTATGTTTTGCTTTTCACAATTTAGGGATATTGAACTCTGTCTTTCCCTGTTTTAAAATATTTGTGAGGATGAAAAATAATACTTGATGTAAAATTGCCAAAGTTATATCTCTATCTGAAGTTTTGTTTGTTTGTATTTTGTTTGGTTTTTTTTTTTTTTCTGTTGTTTTTTTTTTTTTAAGATGCTTTGTCCAGAATTTTATTTAATACTTGATGATTATAAAGGTGGTTTCTTAAAAGACAATATTGTACAACTTACCTTGTTAATGAAGAAACATTGTGGAAGAAATTACTCTCTTTTTTTTTTGTTTGCTTTGTTTCGTTTATTTGTTTTGGGAAAGTTGTCTCATGGGGTTTTTTTGTAACTGAAGCTTATTTAATATTTCTAATGTGCTTGTTTAATTATAGTTGAAAAGTGAATATGAAAAAAATTCACATCATTCTTAATCTGTCTTGTTATATAACAGAATTGCAAAGGAAAATAAATAATCTTTATTATTTTTCCTTTTGTTTTCACTTTCCCTTTTGTATTTCTTTTCTATGCTTCATTCAGATAGTTGACATTGTTTGATTACTTATTTCTAGCCGTGCATCTTACCAAAGAGATTTATCCTCATATTACCAAATGTGTAATATAAACGATTGGCAACCATGCTGGAAGGAGGTTTAATTTCTTTACTACTAAATAATATACTATATTTAATACGCTACTGTATACCCTGTCTGAAGAAGTGGCATCCAGGTTCAGCTAAAAGTCCAGATCCTCAAGCAAGTTCATAGTGACTCTGGTGCAGCTGATGCTGGAGCTCAGGCAAGGCTCATGGGAGAGCCTCAGTAGAAAAGCTTTTAAGGTAAGGAGGAACAGCCCTTGCATTTGGTTTCCCAGCAGAGCTGGAAATTGTTTACTTCAAATCTTTTTTAAAAGGGAAGCTGGGGTGTGCCCTCAACTATACTAGATTTTTCCAACCCTACCTATTCTAAGATTCTAAATTGGCCCTGAGCTCTTGGCATGAGAATGCACTTACAGCCCTGCTTGTCCTCACTTAGTATCAAGTAACTATCAGCATTAAAGCACAGCTAAGATGCTACAAAGCAATAGAACAGGGAGAGGTTCAACCCAGTCTAGCCCAATTCACCAAAATACTGGATTCCTTTTGTTGTCAGATTGATTAAATATGATATGGTTTTAGTATTGTTTTGTGATTGTTGATTTTTCCCATAAATTCACTGAATAACAACTTTTATGTCCCATTGAAGGTCAACACTGGTGATTGCTGACCTTCAAATGGAAAAGACTGTTATGGGCTTCTGTATAGTTGAGTGGAAATACCTTTTACAAAGTCTAATGGCCTGGAACTGATTAAGTTTGAATTGGCTACTCTACATTCACACCTTTGTGGTTTTATGATTACTAGGTGTAAAGGTGTCTGTAGTTCTGAATTTTGAGACATTTATATCTCATCACATGACATGCAGAAGCCACATATCATGGTTGAAGAAGCTGCTTTTTCATGAGAAGTTATATTTCTAGTTAGCTAAGTGGAAGTGAATGCCTTTGGCAGTTCTGCTTCCCTGCACCAGTGGTATAAGATGGATCAATTTATATGAAGAATATTGTTGGTAAAATCTGAAAGGCCATGGTACTCACACATACATAATAGTCTGTCTTGTGAAAAATAAATCTGTTTGCAGTGATTAGGTG
>JBCJKH010031787.1:0-17472 GCA_039877255.1 Loriculus beryllinus
AGTCGTGGGATTTAATGACATGAGGCTGCAGCATAGGCCATCATTTTTCGCAAGAAGGAAGCAGTGTCCTGTTGAACTCAAGACTTCTATGCAGCCCATCCCCTCCTGCCTCCATACTTGGCTGTGCCACTTTTGCAATTCTAACAATTAATTACGTTTTCATGAATAATAAATCACGTTGCTACTTTCAAAAATACAAGCTCTCATTTTGTTCAATTTTAGGCTATTGACTTGAACAGCATTCTGACTAAACATGACAGCTCATATGGGCTGATGGCTTCTGCTATAAATGTGGTCCAGCTGATTAGACCACTTAAAAATATACATTTTCTCACCCAGTCAGCTCAGCTAAAAATAAAATATTGCATTAATTTCTTCTCCTTATGTTGTCCTGTCTTATACCATTTCTTGAGTTTATTTGCAATCGTTCATTTAGCAAATATCAACACTGCACTCCTTTGCTGTGGACAGAGCAAGAGGGACTTATTTTTATGTGCTAAAAGTGAAAAAAAATACTGACAGCAGCTGTGTGCTGCTGGTAGAAAATAGACTTCCTCCTGTGTCTTTGTGTACTTAAAAATTGCAATTGCTACTTGTATGAAATGTTAGGATACTATCACTTTGTATTAATGAAGCCAGTCCAAAAAATGCAAGGGTTTGGTATTTCACAAGACAATCTGCCTTTGACAAAGACTGGAACAGTAGTTCTTTCATAATTTCACAACAAGGTAAGCTAGCTTTTAAGAACAATTTAAATAGTATCTTTAAAATGTCAATGAGATGCACCATTTGATATGCTTGGCTGTCATGTTGAAAAGTAGTGCTTTTTTTAATCAAATGTACTTCATTTGTCTAGGGCTTTTAAGAACATACTATGATTTGCGTTCAGTGTTAATAATGTTATTTAAATATTCTGCAACAATATGAATACTTCAGAATTACAATACAAATTTCATTTAATACTCCTTAAGCATTTGTTCACCACAAAAATTATGCCAAAGGTACATTACTAACAAAGGCATTATAAAGCATTCAGCCTCAGTGTCTTTTCTCTCTCATGACACTCTTTTGGCAATGGGGTAAGGTAAAACAAACATACATACAAACAAACCTCTTAAATGTTTTCTAGAAGAAGGGAGCAGCAATAATATGCAATTCAACATGCTAACTCTCTGCTCCACTCACATCACAGAATCACAAATGGTTGAGGTTGGAAGGGACCACTGGAGGTCATCTGGTCTAATGCCCTGCTCAAGCAGAGAGTCAGTGAGAGCACATTACTCAGATCTGCTATTAAGAAAACAAGGACCATTTTTGTCACACTTCTCCATTAACAGCAATCATAGGATGGTTTGGGTAGGGAAGGACCTTAAGATCATCCAGTTCCAACCCCCTGCCATGGATGCCTCACACTAGACCATGTTGGCCAAGACTCTGTCCAGCCTGCCCTTGAACACTACTGGGGATGGAGCATTTACCACTTCTTTGGGCACCCTCACAATAAAGAACTTCTTCCTTATATCTAACCTGAATTTCCCTGTTTAAGTTTGAATTTATTACTCCTTAAAATACTATACTGCGGGACACAGCAGACTCTCCTCTTTCCAGAAGCCACAGCCTATCAAAATGTCCCTCATAAACATCTGTCAGCCCAGAACCAGAAGCACAACAATGAAAATTAATTAAATAGAATTTATAGGTGAAGACCTCCATTTTCAGATTATGCAGTTATCTCTCTTCCCTTTTGTGATCATATCTATTTATTTCTGTGACTTCTCAGATTTGTTCATGCTTCTTTAATATCTTAGAACATAGTGATAAAATCCTTGTAAAGGAACCACAGTTCTGCAGGAATAAACATCCAAAGTCCTTTTGCTCTTTTGTCTTTGTTAGAGAAGAAGCTTGACAAGGCTCTTCTACAAAAAGCTCTCCCAGCACCTTCATTCTGACTTTAAGACTATCTTGTTGGTTATATTATTTTATAGGCCAGCCACTTGCCAGCTTCTTTCATTATAGAAACTCCACGGAAAACCCCATAATACATGTATCCTGAGATAAAAACACATCATGCGTGTTTTTTCCTTCTCTAGATAACCTGTATTCTGTATGTTTCCACATGATTTTTTAATTAGGTTCTGTTTCTCTTTTCAGGCATCACCTTGCTCCTTTCTTTTTCATATCCTCCTGGATAATTTCATAGTAAAATTATTTACCTCTATTTACCACACTCTCTTCCTTCAGTAAAAATTACTTACTTTTCCTAAGACACTCCAATTCTCGAATGTGTTACGTTATACAGAAGGTATCTTTGGAAAGTAATTTTACTGACATTTTGATGCAGTCAGAGTATTCTGGCTCTAACAGATATATCTGGCAGCTTGTGAGACAGAAGCAGAAACAAAATTCTCTGTGCATTCCCAGCAATCAGTTGAGTTATTCTTCCAAAACCAAAGCTCACTAGGGTAGGAGTTCACGGTGTGGGCAAACAATTACCCACTGACCTATCAGCCAATCTGACTATAAGAGCTCTCTATAAAACTCATGGCTCTCTTCTTTTGTAGTATCACACTATCAGGAACTTCATAATTTCAAATACTCTCCAAACTGCTTGAACTTGTTCTGTTTCCAGTAATTAGGAAGCAGATGTTGATAACGTGCCCAATTTTATATTTATGGCATATTTCCAAGATAAAACAGAGCCAAGAATCTGTTTCTTATCTTTAACTATCAAGGATCTAAAAACTTCCGGAAGGAACATGCATCATCACCAACCCTTGCACAAGCAGAGCACGCCTACATTGCTGTTCTGCAGAAAAACATACCTCTCCTCCCAGCTACCACAAGGTTGGATGGAGCAAGTGTTTTTCAACACTGGAAGCATAAGCAATATATGAAAATACAGGCTGGCATTGGTGTCAATCCCCTTTTCATCCCACAAGTTTTCCTTTTTTTGGTGCTAGGAAATCTTGGGACTGCATGTAGGTGTCATCCAGACTCCTAGATGGCTAGCTTTGTCCAGAGCCACTGGTCTCTAGCTAAGATGGTGAAAGCTGTTCTTATATTGATCTAAGCATGCAAGAAGATTTGCATTTGCCATTCAATCTCCAAGGCAAATCTAAAGTTATTCCCTTTTATTTCACTTGCTTCTTTCAAATAACTTTAATATTCTCGCATTAATAGGAGAGCAAGCATACAGAATAATAGACTTCAGTCTCCTCCTTTTAATTCTGCCTATTATTTGTAAAGTAAGCCCACTGTACCTACTGACTCCTTTCTGTCTTCAGTTACTTTCATCATCTGCTTTATAATTCTCTCCTAATGTTATTTCCTTTAAAGACTATGCTCCATAAGTCTCCAGCTCACAAAACCAGAACTTGACATTATCTTTGCTTGCTTTGGCTGATTTAATTAGCAAGAAGAATCTATTATGGAGGATTATAAATATTTATTTCCAAAATATTTCTTTTATTGCTGTTGTGCAGCACTGGAAAGGATGCACTAAGGCAATTTGGTTTTGTCTCTATTCAATATAAGATTTGTTTGATTGACCAGAACGAGCACACTGGAGTTAAACAATAGAAATATCAAGAAAGTCTTTTATTCATGGCCCTGCCACTCGGAGACAGAGTGGTCTTTGTCTATACATATTGTTAATTCTCTAGGGGATGGAATACACAAAGCTACATCCCAATGACCTCCATCCAAGCTAACAAATTCATTAACCGTCTTCAATCTAAAATTGAAATGAGAGAGAAGAATGTTGCTTTTACAATTTTATTCACTCATCTTTCTCTGAAACCCTTGGTAATTTAAGTATTGCTACACTTGAAACACAGTTGCTGAGATTCCTTTAGAGGACATGATTCTCAGTGAGTGTTTTGATCCTCTCTTTCCTACCTATGTGAAGGCCACTACTATCAGAATGCATTTATGTCCTTGATAATTCTCAAGCTGTCGCTCATAAAACCACCTGGATGTGTTCATTTGCATATTCTCAGAGGCAACTGTGAAAGCCAGCCTTTTCTTGCTGTCCACAAAAACCTACTGTTTCTCTTCAGACATAAAACCAGACCCAGAAAAACTGGCCTTTCCTGAAGCTAGACCTCAAAACCCTACAACATGGGCTAGAAATTCTTTTTACTATTAATTACAACTTATCATACTGGCCTACATTAATGTTTGCTACTGCATACTCTATCTGAAAAACACCAACAGTGAAACTCTGTTGAAAATATATATGGTCCCCCCGTATCAACCTGGTTGCCACTTATTAAATAGAGAACAGATCAAAAGGCAAACTACAGAAGTTAGTAAGCTTACATTCTTGCCAAATTCAGTTTTCAGCTATTTTGTGAGCCATGGTCCGCACAGGTATTCTTGCAAGCATGTGCTTTTGCTCCAATTTGTAACTGCATTGCTGTGGGTGTGCTTGGTGGCCCTGTTTCAACACACACACAAAGAACTAACTCTGTGGAAAGTACAGCAAAATATTTGAGCACATCCAGCAATTCAGGGCCCCTAAAAGAAAACATGTCAAAGGGGTCTCATTTTCACACAAAGATGTTCAGCAATTGCTGAAGGGGTTTCATCATTAATAGAGGCATTGGTTTCACTGGCTGCTTTCCATTTAACTTACGTGCCAGTATTTTGACAAATGCGGCCCATGATATTCCTTATCCCTTTTCTGTGGCTCCCCATCCTCATTCCTGCCCAGACTTACCTAATGAGCTACGTCGTTCTGAGGAGATACAGGTTCCATAACTGCTGCCAAATTTCCATCTTCCACTCAATGAACACAGACTAAACTGCAGATAATTTCTTATTAGCTAGATCTGTTTTGTCTTATCTAAAATTACATGTGTCTTCAGTGTAAGCAGTAATTAAACATGATATCCAGTCATGACCAGCCACTGCTTGCTCCAGATTCCTCTGAGACTTGTTTCTAATGATTTCTATATGGCACTGGCTTGCACCACTCTGCCAACGAGAACCAGACCCAGATCTGAACATTCATGTAGGTGTCATGTGAGATACTCTTGACTTGTTTTTTACAGTGGCTAGGAGGTTGAGTGCATTATGTACAGCTCAGTACATGGAGAAACATAGTTCTGGTGTTATTTCTGAAATTATGTTTTCTCTCAGGCAATACATGTATCTCAAGACCACAAATTGGCTTCTTATATGAGCAGCAGACTCAACCCAAGTTACTTCCTGCCCTTAGGCACCTGAGTCACTCGTTGTGCAAGGGTGGTAGTCACTCTCATACAGTTGCCTGAACAGGTGATTATGGCAGAACCCATCCTGTAGATAGCAGTGTGACTTGAGGTCTTGCCCAGGAACTGGAAGTGTTGGGTCATGACAGTTTTGACCCACAAACTTCAAAGCACAGAAGATAACCTGGGACTTACATGATGGACAGGTCAAGACGGCATTACAAAGAAGAATGCGAATGACATGAATGGGCTTGTTCAGCCTGGAGAAGAGAAGGCCTTTCAATACCTTAAGGGGGCCTTCAAGAAATCTGGAAAGGGACTTTACTACATGTAGTAACAGGACAAGGGGTAATTAAGCTGAAAGAAAGTTTGGGTAGAGAAACCTAATCTGTGAATCCCGCTTGGCCTAAGAAGCCGTAGATTAGTCAAAATAGTAATGGATAGACAGAGTTTGAGTAACTTCACTAGAAAAAGCTAACAAATGCTCAGCTACCTATATTGTCCCTACATTGTAACACAATTTTTTTTTTAGTCCCCCCTTTTTTAAAAGGAGCTGTAAGAAATATAAGCATGTTTGACTGCACGAAAATGTACCAGGGTTTGCTTCACAGGGCATGTACGTCAGACAGATAACAAACAGATAGCTGGTGACTTCTAGCAGGTGACACAGGACAGCGAAATTAAGCTGCAGAGGAGGCCCAGCCCATTGCCTGTAACAGGACCTTACAATAACCAGCTAAGGTGGACATTTCACGTTGACTGTTATGAACATTACATACAACAACCCACTTTGAGGTCTAAAATGGTCTTGTTTTTCTTCAAATCCATAGCAAAACTTTTAAGAGGTGAAAATTTTTATCTATTAGATAATATGAGAGAAAAGAAAAGGCAACATCTGTTACATCCAGCATTAAGGGTATCATTCTCACAAAGGTACTCACCCACAGGAAGCCTATAATTAGATGCCGTGTGGGCAGGTCTGCACCCGCCGTTGTGGAACCAATTCCAAGTGAAAAGAACTGGTAGCAGCCAGGATTTGACAGGGAGCTGGCTGAAGGGAGCTTGCAAATCAGGAACCCCTGCTGCATTCAGAGTGGTAAGTGGCTGAAAACTTGGTTGGGATTTGGCAGGAGTGTCCTTACTAACTGCTGGCTGGGGCTGGAGGACTGTAAGGACTCCTGTTTAAGAAAACACAGGCTGAACAGTACGGTTTGAGTCAACAGGCAATAAGCAAACAGCAGCACTCAGAGTGATCCTGGGGAGACTGGCAGGAGCTACAAGGCTTCAAACTTTTCAATTCCAGGGAATTCCAGTAGGAGATGAGGACTTCTGGGCTGTGATAATGTAATGCAGCTAAGAAAACAGGACTGAAACAAATTTGTTTTTAAAGGGAGCTTAAATGATGGTATTTGCATATGGAATCTGGACTTTTTTTCTAAATGAAAATGCCTAAGAACACAAATAACAGCTGAAATTAAAAGGAGGATAGATGAGGATACATAGTTAAGCATTATTGGGAGCACTGCAAATTTAAAGGGAGAGTGGAAGTGGGGAAGAATTACAGAGCTGTTATCTGGAAGAATATGGTAAATGTTGTTTGGTAGGCACATACAGAGAAAACTGAATTAGTCAACAGCAAGGGTTATTCTGCCCTTCAGAAATGGCAAAAGGCCGATAGTGTTGGTCTCAAAGTTGACAAAGTTAGAAAGTAGCCTAATCATGAAGAGGAACAGAGAGGATCCTCCTGGAAGACAGACAAGTGACCAGATGATGGCTGTAAGTCAGCTGAAGGCTCTCTCCTTGGCTCAGAACTGGTATAGCCACTTCCTAAAACTGAATCATGTTTGTTGAAGTTTTTATGATGCTTGTAGGCAGATTAAATGATCATAATTGTCTCTGTTAGCTTAAGTGTATGACTACCAGTGGTGAGAACCCTATTATTTCAGAAATCAGAGCAGACACTGCGCAAAGTCCTGAAGCAGGAAGTCAAGGAGCTGTTGTTTAACAGCTTTTCTTCACTATTATGCCATCATTTCTTGAAATTGTTCACCATTTCTAAGCAACCGACCTAAATACCTTAAAAGCCCAACTCTTCCTGCAGCCCCCAGTGATGAACAAATACATGTACAACTTTGCATACTTACTAATCCTTTATTGGAGTACTTTCCACATTAAGCACCTTAAGAAAAAAATTGGATCACTATTATGAGTCATTATTTCATGTTAATGTCTTAGTCTACTGTCTCAGATTTAAGAGGTCAGTAGACACTCAGAAAACTCTATTACCTAGACCAGACAATGGATATAAGCCCTGCCTTGGTTATTACTTCATATTGGGTGGTTTGGAGGAAAGAAATCTTCTAAAGGTTCTGAACATCTTTGCTCCACTACAAAAGTGGTGTATCTACTGTTAAATATGTCCAATACTGTGCTCACCAGTTTTCCGTGTTTGATAGTCTGGACAAATGGTGTGTCTGAGATACTGAACAGGGGCTGTGCCTAGAAAAGATGATATTCTTTGAATACTAGTAAAGAATGGACTGAACAACAAAATCACATTCAAATAAAACAAACAAAAATATAGTGTACTTTCAGGTATTTCCATATGGGTAAGTATATATAGATCCCCTTTATGAGGCCTAGAGACACTAATGTGATTTCTTTTCTTTAGTTTCTTTTACCATTCTGGGTTATATTACAATACTTGGATGTGCAACTTGCAAGTGTTTTCTAAATGCCTCAGGCTCAAAGCCATGCAAGAATTTGCTGAAAACAGGAAATTTAACCTGTAATTTCTATACCCAAGGCTTATATGCTAAACTCCAGATGGGTTCTCCTTTGTGTTGCCTTTGCACTGTTAACTGAGTGCTGTGCCAAGCTACTGAAAAATATGAAAGGCTAAAATAAAACACTGGAAAGACAGAACTGATCAAAATATTCTCTGTTTAAGGGCAGTGTCTGTGCAGGAAATATAGGAAGTATGGATGGAATTGTAAGGCAAGAAAGGATGGGGAAAGAAAACATAAATGGTGAATATTTTGAAAGAAGGCAAAGATACTTAGACTATTGTACTGAAAGGGGAAAAGCCAACCTAAATATTGAAAAGACCACATATGACTGAAGGGACAGAAGGTGCCACAATTGATTTTGTTGACATGTGAAAATGTGCTAGCACTGAGGATCTTACTGTATAAGGAACTGTTCCTGCTCTACTGCTGCTTGCTTTGAACACAATGATATTAACAAAGGCTGATCCCCATATCAGCATAGGTTGCTGAGGTGACTCTTTACCTTCCCATTTGGCCTCTTTGAAATACAGGAAGAAGAAGTGGAAAGCACCGTCTAGGACATTGACCTTTGTCCATTCCACTTCTCACTGTCACATTAAATGTGACAAAACTTCATCTTAAAACTAGCTATGTTGTTTTTCCCCTATGACTTCAACTCGACAGCTATTTCAGGGCAACATACCAGACTCATTTTTTCATGGCTAATTCTTGTTCTGCCACTATTGCATTTTTAGGCATCACTGCTCCTCTTCTGGTCTCAAGTTACACCTTTGGGGAACAACCATTTACACTTTGAGCCTTCATACCCCTAGTCTTAAAAATTCTCTCTTCACTTCTTGTTCTGCATTCCCTTTTTCTATTCTCATGATGATTCAAGACTTCCTGTCAACCTCCATTTTCTCAGTATTCCTCTTAACCAAAGAAACCTCTGTATATATACACATATATAAATATATATATACACATATATACATTATATGTGCATATATATGTATATATACATATATATACACATATAGAATATATAAGTATATATTGAATGCAATATATATACTACAAATACTATTCACCCAACTGCATGGAAACAATGACTAGCAAGTTCCTTGGCACTTCAAAAGTCACTAGTAATACATTAGCATGACTTCAAAGGCCTTTTCAGCCATTGCTGCCTCAGATGCTCATCTCCATTCTGTATGATAGGCAGTATGGAGCATTTTCTTTCCCAAACTATGAGACATAATCCAAAATTTATGACCTGTACTTTTTATTTATTAATCCTTCACTCTAGATGTCTATTTTTTTTTCAGTATGAGCTCATATCCAGCAATACCATTGTTGAAAGCTGACATGCAGTGTAATGGAAGAAACTGATTCCTATAAAACCCTGATCAGTGATGATACATCATGAGCCGTGAATAACAGGGTCAAAAAACACAGCTGAAAAAAAACATGCCCACAGCTTGATCATGATATGATACAATGGCAAGAACTGTATTTGTAAATCCAGGAGTTGCCTTCTAGTTCTTTGCTATTATAGTCTGAAATGCAGTAATTGCTCAGTTTTTAATCTATTTAATCCGTGCATTTAACTTCTCATCTACTTAACTGTTGTAATAATGTACATATATAATTTTAATTTCTTAAATAAAATATCAAATAGCAAAGCAGATCTTATTAAAATCAAAATATCAAGAGACTTGAGTGTTCATCTGATAAGAGTGTCACGTTAGTTTGTCATGTCATGTAACTGAATTCAATTATGTAACTTAACAGTTTCTTGCCATTTTTCTTTCGTGACTGAGTATCCTGTGGAGAGTTTAGTTATTCTGCCTCAGCCTGTTACTCCTCACTAGAGGAGTGATAAGAGAACGGTTAGTAAAATTCTTAGCAATCAGATAAACAACATATCTTGGTCTAGATGAAAAAAATATCTATTTCCTGGAGTAAGATTATTAGGTTCAAAATGCTGATAACTAAAAATGCTGAGATTTGGACTTACTTCTCAGTAATAGCCTGTGTGTGAGTGTTTGTGTGCATGTCCTCAGGAAGGTGTGTGGGTATATGTGTGGGACTTAAAAACACACTGCTGGCAGTCATTATGCAGACTTTCTCATATCTCACAAACCATCTGCTAGTGGCCCATGATTCACAGGTTGAGCAACAGTGTCCAGAAGATGCCCTGGTGGCCTATTGTAAGGACAACTACTGCTCCACTGCAGGTTTTGTCCATTGCAATGTCATCCTATGAATATTTGCTTTTTCTTTGTTTTCTCTTCTTTTTCTTTTTTCTCTGAGCTAAACAGCAATTTAGAAATATCTAGTGCTGATTTTGCTTCAGAAGTGCATGTCCTCTGTCCACTGCGTATAACAATTGAATTTAGCTGAGTATAACAATTGGGCTAAGTGTTCAGCAGCCTTCTTGCCAGCAATACTGGCTAAGCTGAGATCATTTTCACAAACAAGTCATTCCAGTTCCTCTTGTTCAGCACTAAGCCTTTTAAATGCCCAGTGACAGTTTTCCCCCTCAAATGGACTGCTGCCTCAACTGTTTTTAGAAAGACATAATTTCTTAACTTCCTTGAAATCTTTTTGTCATTTAACATGGATCAGTATAGAAAACCCACCCACTAAAAAAAAATCATCTGCTACTCAAATTATATCTCTCTTAATAACAGAATAAATTAACATTCCACAAAAAACAATAGAGAAATGAAACATAGTAAGTCTGCATCTTCCATTACTTACCTTGATGCATGTTCATTTCTATTTTTTGCCTTCAAAGGAAGAATCTGTGATAGGAAATTACTGATCACTTTTATTTGACAACAACCTCCCACATTTTCTACAGTCATTACTCATTAGCTGCCTTACATATTTTGGGTCTGAAAAGAAATCATTCCTACTGTAGTGTTTCTGATATGGACTATATATCTCCTGAGTATGAGAGCTCTCCATTAAACATAAATTAATCCCACTGAGCTCTCCAATTTATTTGATGAGCCACATCTTCTCTGATTTTCCTGCACTCTCATCAGGTTCTCATCATGGTAATGGGTACTTCTTGACAGATACTGCAGCTGAATGGAGGTGATCCTTTTGGCTGACAATGAGGAACTCTCTGTTTTTCTGTGTTACCAGCTTCCCACACTCCTGAAGCAGCTAGTTTTCTTCACTGTTACCTACATCAATGGATATGTTAAAGTTGGGGACAGAATTGTATTTCCAGTGAAATTTCATGATTCCTCTCAGCTATGCACACTGCAGCTCCAGCTCAATGCTTAGATATTCAGCCTTGCTCCTCTGCCCTACCATATTAACAGCAAGCTGTTACTACATAGGGACTTCAGAGTTTATTAGAGAATGATGAGACACACTCTTTGCGCTCTGACCTGTTCCATTTGGCTTGTTTAGGGAACAACATCACTACAGCCAAGTAATCCAGCTTCCACCAAAAAACTCCCATAGGGGAATCATATGTGCCTCCTGTCTGACATGTGACAGACATGCTCCAAGGACATGTTCCGTGAAATTCCCAATTGTTTCTTGTTTGTTTCTGAGAGCATTTGGCAGTGTCAATGGCCTTTAAAAAGCTCATTTTCTAAATTTCTCATCTTGGCAAATCTCCAAGAATAGCTCTTGCAGACAATTTCCCACAAAACAAGATTATAGTAAAATTTACCATTTTTTCCCTTAATTACTTCTAATGAGCTATCTCAGTGACCAGAGGCAACAGCTCAAAGTTTTTGCTTTGCAAGAAGGCAAGTGGTACAGAAAACACCTAGAAGAAGAGGAAATTGAGAACAGTGAATGAGGCAAATGGGAGGGAGCAAAACGGTGAAATAAACAGAACCTCTGATATGGGAAAGCCAAGTGTAAAGTGAAAGTGTAGAGAAAAGGAATATGTATATAGTAAGGGATATAATGGTGCAAAAATACTAAGAGCCCCAGGTAAAAAGCAGGATGAACAGCCTGAAGAGAGAATCATAGAATCGTTTAGGTTGGAAAGAAAACAAGTCCAACCATCAGCCTAACACTACCAAACCCACCACTAAACCATAAGCCTAAGTGTCACATCTACATGTCTTTTAAATACCTCCAGGGATGGTGACCACCACTTCCCTGAGCAGCCCATTCCAGTGTTTGGTGAAGATAGATTTCCAATCTACACCTCCCTGGTGCAATTTGAGGCCATTTCCTCCTGTTCTATCACTTGTTACTTGGAAAGAGACTGCTCCAACTTTGCTCCATCCTCCTTTCAGGTAGTTGTACAGAGTGGTAAGGTCTCCCCTGAGCTTCCTTTCCTCCAGATTAAATAACCGCAGCTCCCTGAGCCACGTCTCCTCAGACTTGTGCTCCAGACCCTTCTCCAGGTTCTTTGCTCTTTTTTGACACACTCTAACGCCTCAATGTCTTTCTTGTAATGGGGGACGAAGCTGGCAAGCATGAAGACTTTACTATGCTGCAGGTATCACTATCTTTATTCTAGTATATCTCCCACCTGTCTCCTCACAGCAGGCAAAAATCAGGACCTCAGGATCTGATTCACTCCCTCAGTAACCTATATACAGTATTGGCTGTGCAAGAAATGCAGTGAAAAGCAAAACTGAATGAAAGAGAAGGATGACCTCTCATCCTGTTGGCAACACTCCTCCTAATGCAGCTCAGAATGCTGCTGGATGTCTTTGCTGCAAGTGCATGTTGCTGGCTTGTGGTCAATTGATGTCCACCACGACCCTCAGGTCTCTTTCTGCAAAGCTTCCTTCCAGCTGACAGGTCCCCATTGTGTACCAACCAGTATATGAAACTGTTCCTCTTCAGGTACAGGTTTTTAAGCTTCCATTTGTAATAAATGCTTTTAAAGAGGACAAATCACTCTAAATAAAATACTTAACCTGTATATTCAATTTATTTTAGGTGGCTGGAATGTGGATTATTGCATTTTATCTCCTTGGCACCATAGCAGGTGAGACACTATATCTATGGAAACTACCACAAGAAGGTGAATTCGGATGAAATAATATATAGGAAATGATGACTGGTATTTAACACTGGAGTTGTAGTATGATTTGTGTGGGTAATTGTGTGGCAATGTCTATTCCTGTGCATAGAACTAATGCTAAAAGGCTCTGCTCTGTTTAAATTTTATTGTTGAGAGATAGCACTGCGCTGAAAATCCACAGAGAAATTCAGAATCACGTGTCCTACTTCTATTAAGGCAGTGTACAAGCTGTCTTTATGTGACTGCTTTATACAAAGAACCTTTCAGCAACAGGGTGTTTAGCATAACAGACAGTGCTGAAACATAAAAGTTTATCATGAGTGAACAAGAGACCTATTTGGTCTAGGAAAAGCTACTATATTGAAAGAAATTTCCATTTTATTAACAGTATAAGGTCGCTGCATAAATATCCTTCAATCCTATGAGCAGAGACATGATGCTTTGGAGTAGGAAGCGTGCTGGAGTAATCCTAACAGGCACTTCTTGCAAGACTTTTTTAAAGAAACTAGATGAATCCTTTACAAGCCTAGAAAATGGTATCAAAACAGCATCTGGGTTATCTTCAAATTATTTAGCTCCCTGTGTGTACCTGCTTCAGGCAACATCCATAAGGGAAACAAGAATGAATCCCAGTTTCAAAATTCATCATAAAATGAAATCCTTAGCTTTCTGTTCTTCAGACTTTTGTAGTCTCAAATAGATCATCGGGCACAACAAAGTCCAACATGTAAACCAGTTGTTTGTTCTACTCTAGGTAAAGAGGTTTGCTACCCCAGGCTTGGCTGTTTCACAGATGATCCACCCTGGTCTGGGATACCAGGGAGACATCTGACAGGTTTGCCTGACAATCCGGAAGATATGAACATCACCTTCTCCCTCTACACCAGAGAAACAGGAAATAACTCACAGGTGACATTAATCTTTAGCATCAGGAACTGATTAAACCTACAATGTCTGTTTATTATTTAAAAAGTCTATGTCAGTTATCATAGGCAAAACAGATTAAGAAGGTAGTTGAAGGTACGGTACTAAATGTACTTTAGGATAAAGTACAACAAAAATGTTGTGAATGAACTGTAAGACACAACAGCTTTCCTGGCATTTTCCTGCAGAAGAATATGGGTTATGGCAGACTGCCTTTTGCATGCACTTAGGTCTCTGAGGAAAGTTGAACACACGTTCCAATAAAGAGCTTTCTGTGTATTCAGGTAGGAGAGCAAATAGTGCTGTCTTACAGGGAAGCTGAACTGTGAAATTATTGTGAGCTTTTAAACTCTGAAGACTGATTTTAGCAGGTTCCAAACCCACAGTGCAGTGAGAGTGATTTTACATTCTTACCTGCCTCTTTGTGCTTTGAAAGTGAGACAAAACTACTCAGGTTGCTTATGCTCTGAAATACTGAGCAGAGCAATACAGAGGAACCTGTAAGATCAGGAGCTGGGACCACTTCAGCAAATGTTTATGAAGCTACTAAATCCCTTCCAGGCTCCTAAACCTAGTGTCCCCTGAGCTGTACAGGGATGTTTAGGATTCTTCTGGAATGATTTATGATGCCATCATTGCCAGTGCAGACATCACGGCTTACAGCAGTCCTGGTTGCCACAATGAGAGTCCAACTCGGGCTTTTTAAGGGTGAGAAGTTATACCCGCAATAAGCTTGCACAAGCTGCAGAGGAAGGGGCATGTGAACACACCAGATAAGCTCAGCAGCAGGTTACTCAGCACTTCTGTTGTTGGTAAAATAAGTCAACTTAAACTGCTTCCCAGCCACTAAAATGTATCCGCGATCTAGGGCACAGCCCTTCTACACCCAAACTCCCTGAGCTCACATCACAGACCTTGTATTTGTCTGAAAACAATTCAGACAGAGGTCATCCTCAGAGAAAAGGGAATATTTATAATTAAGAAGCTTGCAGCAATGTGTGAAGATCAGCTTCACCCTTATTGCTGACAGTCCTTGCCTTTCTGGAGTAGAACAAAACTACCATATAAACATCACCTATACAGAGCAACAAAAGCTGTTGTTCAGATGCAGTGCAAAACACTGAAGCCACAGCTCAGGTCAGTAAAAAAGCAAGCTGAACCAGGAGATGTGGAACTTGTGGGCTTTTCCCAGAAGGAACTCTTCCAACTAGAGCCAACAGGCAGCATGTGACATTTTGGCCCCATTAGGTTACTTCACATTCAACATAAGCGGGTTCTTCCTGCATTAAGCAAAATAGGAGCAGCAGAAACCACATGAGCACACCCTCTTCAGAAACCACAGCGGAACTGAGAAAGGTTCTGTACAGGGTCCAGAGTTGCAAAAATCAGACTTGATTCAAAGTAGTACCTTGAGTTCTACAGAGGGGATGACCTAATCGGATTTTTAAACTGTTTGAAAGTACAAATAGATTAATCTTTTTCCTCTTTTTTATTTTTTCTTTTTTTTTCTCCTCCAAAACCAGCTCATCTCAGCAATAAACTCCTCAACGATCCAAAAGTCACATTTTTCCTCAAGTAGGAACACCACTTTTATCATTCATGGATTTGGCAGCACTGGAAGAGAAGGCTGGGTGGTAGAAATGTGCTTGGTATGAGAGTAGCTTCTGATTTCCATCAGCGGTTGTAACTACAAACTGTCAGTATCCTTTAAGCATTAATGTTCACTTTCCAGCTTGCAGTTCATTAGCTTGTGGCAGATACCAATCAAGAAGCAAATTTCACAAACACCAAAATATGTTCCTATTCTGGACGATGCAGCATAGTGGAGGCTTCTTGGGCATCTCTGACATTAGGTTTCTTTAGAGAGTTTCCATCCCCAAACCCTACAGACTGCATCAAAGCAATATACCAAACACAGATGTCACCAGCCTGTGCTCTGGTGTCAGAATATCAGATTAGACACACTGACTCACTGCATCTCCCATTAGGAGAAATTAGACTGTCCTTCGGTCAAAAGGCCTTCCTGAATTGTAAAGCTCAAGTTTCAGTCTACAAATACAATTCTGGTTCACCACTATTCAGTTCTTAAAAAACCTAAACCCAACAAAACAATAACAAAACCCTTTTTTTCTTTTTCTTTTTTAATACAGAGTGCAAAGAATAAAAGAGATTTCAAATGTGAAATATGAAGCTATCACAAAACCAGCAGACTATACTGTGTCAGTGGTAGCCTTGGCTCTGACAGATAAGCAAAATCTACTCTAGTTTGTGCTTCTTCCACACTGACAGGCAAATATGAGAAGCTAGAAAAAGGCCACTACACAATACTAGTCACACACCTGCAGCATCATTTTCTTTCATAGATCTATGAATACTTTTAATCTACAGTAGTAAATTTCTATTTTTTTCAGTTGAAAAAAACCAGCAGTTCTATCTGCCTCTGGATAGCACAATCTTAAATCACAGGAAAGAAGGAGGTCCAGGCATCAACGCACTATCTCTTCAACCTTCTCTTTTCCTTGTCATTCACCTTCAGCTATTTATCATGGATTATTTTTTGTTTCCACTTCTTGTCCTTTCTCAAACCTTAAGTGAGCTTTAGTCACAGAAAGCTACAATTGTAGACTTCAATGCATAATTCTTCTACTAGAAGAATCACTGATCTCTGCAAGACTTGACTAGTACTGAAATGACCAACACATTAGCTTTCTTTGCTGAAACAGAAACTTTCTTCTCTACTCCAAACCTTTCCAGTCTGACATGGCTTTGACTTTCTCAGTTTTAAAGGTGCTTGGTAAATAAGTCTACTTTCTATGCTATTCAACTAAGCTAACAACATCTCTCAAAGAAAGTCACATACTGTGCATAGAGGCTACTGTGCTGTTGAGTGGCTTTTGCAGATTACTTCAAATAGGTATACAAATGGCTTATAGATTAAAAAATTCTTATTACAGTCATTCATAGTCGATACGTTTTGGATGAATGGCTTGTTATATCCTGTTTTGCAAGAAGATGCGTGTTTCAGCATGGCACAGGCAACAGTGAAGAGTCCTGCTTAGTAAAGATTGAGAAATTGCATTACTATATTACCTTTTAATACTGATTCCCATTTCAGTTTTATCTCTGTTATTTTGTCTCCTTAAATGCTTTGCTTTATGTGTTTCCGCATCAGCTGTTACTGGAAGTGGAAAATATCAACTGCATTGCTGTCGACTGGAAAGAAGGTGCAAAAGGCACCTACATCAGTGCGGTGAACAACCTCCGCGTGATTGGGGCTGAGATTGCCTATATCATCAAAATTTTAAAGGTAAAAGGTACAACTTTACCACCTACGACTTCAGTGGATATAGAGCGGTTGTGCGGCCACAAAAGACGCACGTTAAGCTGATGTGGTTGAAAAGAGGTGCCAATTAATTAAAAGCCAGTAGGTGGCAACATTTCCATATGATTATACAGGCAAGAAAGCATTCCATGAAAGGAGGCAAGGCCTATGAGTTCAGTGCTTGTAAGAGTTTTGCCACCGTTAGATACCTGTGCTAGAAGTGAG
>JBCJKH010031790.1:0-11883 GCA_039877255.1 Loriculus beryllinus
TTGAGGAAATGGTTTGATAGACACCTCATGAAGCTCAAGAAACACCAAATCCTTCACCTGCAGAGGAATAACCCATGCACTAGTGCATGATGATGCATGCTGGTTAGGAAGCAGCTTTGCTGAGAATAACCTGGGGGTCCTGATGGATGCCAAGTTGAACACGACTTTAAAATGTGCCCTGGCAGCAAAGATGACCAACATCTTCCTAGGGTGAATTAGGAAAAGTGCTGCCAGCAAGTCAAAGAGGTGATTGTCCACATCTGCTCAGCACTAGTGAGACCATATCTAGAGTGCTGTGCCTATGTCCAGGGTTCCAAGGGAAAGAAAGACATGGACATATTGTACAGAGTCCTGCAAAGGGCCATGATGATGCAAAGGGATGGGTATAAGTCTTATACTAGGAGATGGTGAGATAGCTGGGACTGTTTGGCTTAGAGAAAGGAAGATACAAAGGGGATCTTATCAAGCGTATATATTACTGATAAGGGGAGTAAAGAAGATGCAACCAAACTCTTCTCAGTCGTGCCCAGTGACAGGACAAGAGGCAATGAACACAAACTGAAACATGATAGATAACATTTCAGTGTAGCAAAAACTTTTTTTGCGATAAGTGTTCAAGTTTTTTGTGATGAGTGGAAAAGGTTGCTCAGAGAGGCTACACAGTCTCGTTCTTGGGGACATTCAAATACCAACTGCAGCTTGCTCTGGTTGACTCTGCTGTGAGCACAGGGTTGGTCTAAATGATCTCCAGCGGCCCCTCCATGACTCCATGTTTCTCTGAACTCTTTTTTATAAATTGTTTTTAAGAGAAAGATTATCATAGTCAACCAATTTTTAACATAAAATATTTGAAAAGGAAACATGATTTTGTGTGACTATGCAGGTGTTAAAAAAAAGACCACAGGAAAAATATTGCACAAATTTGTTCATGTTCAGGCCTAAGATCAGAAGGCTGATATTATATAAGTTATCATGAATATTGCTATATCCGTCAGATCTCTTATTCCAGGCCTGTGACTGGGGATAAATAGATGACTATGAGACACATATATTAAGCCAGAGTTAAACAGTTACCAAAGACTGAGAAATAGTGTTACCAAACTAATCAGCATAAATGTCATATAATCAGCCGTTGTTGTACATCCTGCTCCAGTTGTGTCTAAAATGCTGCCATCTTTGGTTTGATGGATTTGCTTTACGTCACTGAGGTTCATCTTGTCTTGCATCCCTGCTGAGACAAATAAGAAAATACAGTATGATGCATGCCGTGTCACTACTGGCAACATGTTATAGCTAGAACAAATTTAAATATCCTCAGCACACAGACTGTCACAGTTTGGTTTGTAATTCTCATGTTACTGCCAAATTCAAAATCCTTTATAATTGCATCTAGAAGCGTTAAAAGTAGTTCAGCAGTCTGCCAGCTCTGAACAAAGTTGTTCTTGTAGAAATAAATCTCAACAAATATTTGCAGACTGAAGTGAACAGTTTTGCGAGTCCCAGTAGTACCTAGAAGTCTACTGCTCATATTTTTCTTGGATTTGAAGAAAAAGTGAAACAATTTAACGTGAAACTTTTTGTGTCTGTGTCCTAATATTATTGCAAAATAGCATATACCTGGTGGAAGGCATGCAG
The DNA here is from genome assembly GCA_039877255.1 of Loriculus beryllinus. Lineage (NCBI taxonomy): Eukaryota > Metazoa > Chordata > Aves > Psittaciformes > Psittacidae > Loriculus > Loriculus beryllinus. The sequence continues at coordinate 1,636 of JBCJKH010031790.1, forward strand.
TGAAGTATACTTGTTGCTGTGTAAACTCTTCATTTCATTACAATTTAAAGAATCTTCACAACATTGTTAAGCAAAATTGTAAAGCTAACTTTAAACAGGAACTCATTTACTGCGTTCCCTGCTGAATATTTGTCCTTTTTTGGACCAGGGTAAATATTTTGTCATATCAAAACAGCGCTTTGTATGGAAGAAGGCTGTAATCACACATTATGTTTCCTCTGCTTGTTTAAACAATTGGAGACAGAAGGTCTTGGAGGCAATTCAGATTTGGTAGCATTGTCAGCTGCTTGTATTTGCTGTGAATACTTCTAGACTAACTGTCTTATCCCATACAACAGCTTGTGGCATGCCACTATCAATCAAAATTAACAAGTCTAAATTCAGTGTTATTACATGCAACAAATATTGACATTGTAATTACACTGAGACTGAAAAAGGCTTCATATAAAGCAAAGTCAATATTTATGTAATTAGGTCAATACATATATAATTCAGATTGTAAACTCTACTGTTGGAACAGCAGCATTAATAGAAGCTCTGCTGAGCTGACATATTGATTTTACAGTCTGAGATTCTGCATTATTATTCATTGTTTAGGTACTTCTTTCCTCTGTATCATTATGAAAGCTGAATAAACTAGTGATTTCTTATTAGTAGTAGCATTCAAAAAGACTGTGATGAAATAAAAGTACTTCAGTCATGGTGTTATTCTCTTTTAAGCTAGCTTAACATAAGCTACAGAGAAACCTCATTTTTAAAAGGAACAACTTTTTTGTTGCTAGTGTTAAAAATACTCTTTTCTCTAAAAGCAGCTTGAAAGCTGCTCTTTGTGAACTTGCTGTATGTACTCAAATCTCTTTCCTGTAGCTATGAAAAAATGCATTAAGGGAAGAGTTAGCTGAAGCCAAACATGTCTGAACAACCTTCTACAATGAATTTGTCCTAGCTGCTGCTGTACTTTGAGAGCAGAATATACTGCTATTTTTTTTGTGGATTTATCAATTCAGTGATCTTGCCTGCCTGGAACTGGTGAAAATTAACTCTACAAGTACAATTTAAGTGTACATACAAGAAGGAAGAATGGTAATAGATGTTGAGAAAGAGGGAATGCAACTTCTCCTTATCATGCATGTTTGGTAACCTGTCTAGAAAAAGATCTGTCACTCAGCACCGCACTGAATGAATGTGTTGTAGCTCACCAAAGAAGGTCTATCCTGAAGTTTTTTTCAGGGAAGTTTTGTTAAGTAAAACAATGACAAAAAAATGGTTTGAGTCAGTTTTTCAGAGCATAAGTGAGGGTTTTCAATATTTAAAAAGACTAATTTCAACAGACAGTGAAAAATTCAACTATCACCTATTCAACAATGCAGTTCACTAATTGCTATAGGCGTAATGAGGTAGACTGTTCCCAGTGCATTTAGAGATGCACTGTCACAGCAGTGAAAGATAAGGCCTTAAACATTGTAAAAATCCACAATATCACTTATTATAAAATATAATATTAACTATAAATTTAATTCCTACACCTACATTGTACTTCTTATTTAAATTATTAGGTTCTCTTGTCCATTATGCATCAGGATATACATATATGTCACCTTTCACATATCATAGTCAGTAATGGAAGTTATCCTTTCTATTTTGTAGTTCACAGTGAACTTGCAATGAGAGCTACCCAAATATTTGAAGCAGAATAGACCAAAGCAAAAGCAAACTTTTTCGGTTTTATTTTCCTCACATGCTAGAAGCTGTAGTTGTGTTACAGGAAAGACATGTAAGTTTCCCAGTTCTTTTAAATTGTCTCTGATAAATGTCTATCTTAGTACCAAAATCATATGAAATATATTTTGATGGAAAATGGTAAAATTCAGAAGTTTCAGCGGAGATTCAGATGGTATTTTTCTGAAGAAAAACAAGAAGTGCAGCAGAACAGAAGATAAACTGCTTGTGAATTACAATCCAAAATATGTACTATATATCTATCTTCACATATATATGCATTAAAATCCAAATATAATGTTTGCATAAAGCAAAGCTGCCAAGTTTCACATTACCTGTCCCCAGTACCAGATGTGAAATGTAGTTAGTGGATGCCATTTAAAATGTTGTCCTGCTCTGGTTTAGAAAAAACTAATCAGTAAAAGAATTTCACCAGACATTGTGATAAATATTACAGCACCTCACTGTAGTATAATAGCAGCAGAATATTTTTAATGCTTTTTAAGATCTTCTAAAGATATATGAATCTTGTGATGGGTAATGGTACTGGCAGCCTTGAGAGCTGACCTGTTATGTTATCCAGCATAACTATAGCGACAGTACAGTTACCTTCCAATATTCAACAAGAGCCTTTAAGTTACATTTGATGAGTCAAACCTAAAGTCATGGAAGATTTTCATTTGGCATGAAGCTTTTCTGTGGAGGTTTAAAAAATACCACTAAAATGGGCTATGACTCTTGAGCAGTAGATGCTTGCCTACCAAGTGCCATGTTTTAAGTTTAAACATGTTAAACATTTTAAATTGAACATTATCTAATAATGGACTAGTTTGAAACAACACTAGAAAGTGTTTGTGCAACTGTAGTCTAACCTCAAACACCTTGTTGAATTATATCTGCTGTGTAACATATATCAGGACTAACATGAGACTTCAAGGGAAATGAAGCTGCCAAATGAGCTGCTGTGGTAATCCCACTGGATACGGACACTGTCAAAGACTCAGAAAGAAGGAAGAACTGGATTTATTGCTGTGCATCATTCTTACATTGTTTTGGAAGATTCAAACACAGCTTTTATGGTACAAGCATTTTCTAGGAGCCTCACATAAGGAAGAATTTGAGTTAAAGATGGAACAGTGTTTCAGATGATAGGAAAAAAAAAAAAAAAGTGGAATGTAACTTCTGCAAGACAACACTCCTCTGAAGTTGTATGCAAAATTCTTCTTAGAAGGGCAAGTAATTATTTCAATCATTAAATGTAAGCTAATTTTGGAGATCTTATTGCACATGAGCTGTGAATAAAAGCACAAATAAGTAGTTGAAGTTCTGTCCCAAAATTCATAAGAAAGATCAAGAAGAAGCTTTATGAGATGTTAACAGACTATGTAAAGGTCAGATGAATGGACCAAAACCATTATGTACTGTACATGAATGTTTAAATGGTAACTTGAAAATGTAATTTACAATAATAAGATAACTGCAAAAGGCTGACATGTAGGCATGTTGGCCATGAGTTGATAGATGTTATTAAGAGGTAACAATATTTTTGAGAAGCAGAAGATAAATTTGGATGCAACTGATAAAGTAAACTGAAAAATTTGTAAGAAAAAGCAAAAAGAAGAGTAACATAATGGTTTAGAGGAATGAAAGGACAGTAACACCAGAGCAATGAGTTCAGGATTTTGCAGCTAGCAAGAGCTAGGACAATCTCCTCACTGTGTCAAGGAAATACCAACACTGCCTAATATCAACATATTATTGTAGTATGAAGGAAGACATAATATTAGTTTGACTCCTCTAATTCACAGTAATGACTTTATGCAGTTCACCTTAAGATAAAAATCATTAATTGATTTTAACAAAAAAAAAAAAAAAAAAATAGAAAAAAACTCCAAAACTTTACTTTGCATTTTCATTCCCTAAATTAACATCTTATTTACCAAATTTTTTTTTTCTTTTTTTTTAATTAGCCAATCTTGTCCCATCTGGAAATTTTTAAGCTTCTAATAGAGGTCTCATCCCTTTTACTGTTTGGTGGTATGCTTTTTGTTTGTATGTTTTTGTTTGTTTTTTTTTCTTTTATTCCCATGTTTTATTCCTAACTGCAGAATATCATGAAAAATGTTTCAAAACATAGTTATATGTTTTGATCATGAACTGTATATAAACACCTTGGACATGTTTCAGTGTATATGTAGTAGTTGCTGTGGAAACTTGCATTTCTTGCTTTAAATAATACATGTATTCCTTTAGCGAAACAGTAGTTATATGCGAGAAAAAAAAATCAGTATATGTCAGATCATTCCCCAGCTAGTGTGTTTAAGACATCAATCTTTAAAATAATCACAAAATATTATTCTTCAAATACTCTTGCATGTGAAGTTCATGTGATGTTGGCATGAAGTGTCAATAAAGGGAGAAGAATATGTCTTTCTTCTTGGTAAAGATACGGCTGTCCCTAAAAGGAAAGCATATGCTATACTGTGTTTGAACTTATACCCTTCTTACAGTACACATGTACTCACCCTCTTCAGGAAATCTCTTTGTTTTTGTGATATAATGCAACGTTTGCCCTCTCCATTGCACAGTGAGATGGAAAAGAGCAGTGAGGTCGGAATGAATGATGTCAGAGGTCACTTCTAAACCCAACAATTCAGCGATTCAGCGATTCTGTAAGTATTATATGTTTCACAATTCTGCATTAGTCGTGAGCAAACAAGCAAAGAGAAAAACCCCCCTGGATTTCACTACAAGTAGTACAGAGGGAAAGAACTTACACTGCCTTACAATTCTTTGACTACATAAATTTTGAAGTTGTGAACAGTGATATAAGAGATTTTCTGCTGAGAATTAAGTCAGGAATCAACCTAGTGAAAAATGTATCTCTGCTTTACTTTGTTTATTTTTCATTTAATGAAGGAGAAATTAACAGCTGTTCCACAGAGGCTGAAGAATGTCAAAACTTTCAACCATTTCTCCGATGAAACTTTGGGGACTTTTAGGCTTTAATTTTAGACCAAAATAGATTATCTAGCATTGCACAGTGGTTTACAGTATCTGAATCATAAATCAGTTTACTCAGCTGAATTCTTAATATTTCAAGCTTCTCTTCCAGTTCTTTTCTCATGAACCTTCTTCTACAAGGTTCATGAGAAAAGAAGAGAAGACTCAACATTATTCATTTAGAATGAATGTTTTAACATTATGGAATCTATTGTTACACAAACATATGTATAACTGTTGCCCTACCAATGAAATTAATGAAAAAGCACTGAAAACAGGCTTCACTGATTATGGCATTGTGCTGATGCGTAAATGGTGAGCTTAAGAAGATAAGAACAGACGATATGTAAGGCATCATTAATTCCACTTAGTTTTTCATATCTGTATGGTTTATATCTACATCTAGGGTTCAGTTGGTTAAACGTAGCTATCTACAAATATTTTAGGTGCAGGGAAGGAGGTATTTCACTTGGCATACAGTTGCTTTACCAAAATAATTAAAACAAAACCAAGAAGATTTATGTTTATAAAAATTTTTAAGGATTTCTTGGACATCCGAAAGCATCTCCAGTGGCTTTTGGCACTTCTGTTTTGACAACTGAATACCATCCTGCATCAAAGTTACTTACTGCAGCTCCCATCATAATGAATGTAGAGAAATAAATAAATGTAGAAGAAGATGAAATATCCAGATGTAGATATTTAGTCTGAATCTAGACAGATAAATCCTATACTTAGTCACATTAACAGGCTCACCACTGAGTAACCAGTGAATATTTTTTGACATATTCCCTGTCATTACGCTTTATATCTTTGGTGGAAGTGCAAAACTGAATACCAAATCATATAGCTCTGGCAAAGTGTTTACTCTTACAGTACAGAGTCATTGCAGCTAAATACAGAATGCAGCTAAATGCAAAAGGAGATCCTTCATGCAAAGTGGTGATGAGTGCTTCTGTCTACTGCGATCAGTGATAGCAACACCTAGAAGAAAGTGCTAAACAAATCTCCATTACATAGTACAATGGCTTGCATCCCTTTTAAGCCACACACAGTGGTCTACTTGCTTAAAGAACCTCATACCATTTTGTTTGTTTACTTTTAGTTCAAAGTGTTTGAAAAAAAAAAAAAAAGAAAAAAGGGCTGTGCTGCATCCCACCAGGTGGTTTTTAAAACATGAAACTGAAGCAGCACATTGCAGGCTCTGGGATGTGATAACCAGGCATGGGAAAGTGTTTTGAAAAAGAAAAGCCTGCTGTTGAGGGACTTTGTACTGCAGAGAAATCCAGGCCTTCAGCTGTCTGGTTTGTGTTGCCTTTTGGAAGCAGTTCTTGGAATGAATTATCCAGAGAACTTGAGGTTTGTTTTGGAGGGACATACGTTGTTTTCCTTAATGCTGATCCATGAAGTGAAGTAATGCGTACACGATGTGAGTAATGGGAACTGAAACCAGCAGACAACTCACAAGCTGAGTTACCTGACAGCATAGACATACATACCCAGTAAAATCACTCAAATTTGGAGAATTGCTTAGTATCAAAGAAAGGTTCTATACTATGATATAAAGTCTAGCAACAAATTCTTAATATCCTCATGCATCTCACCTCTGCATTTTGCCAGTCATTTCTTCCAGTGAAATGCAATTGTGCAGGTTTCATGGCTGAGTACCTCAGGAAACCTGTATCAGACCCGAGGCAGGACCTTGAGGATGAGTACCAAAGGACTGAACCTGAAATGCACACCACAGGGTGATGTGGAACAGGAAGATGATATTCACTCAAGAGACAAGCCAACTGCAAATTTACATTTAGCTTGCCTCTACACAGGGACATCATCAGTGATTGGGATTTTTGACTCCGTATGTGAAGGGTGGTCATAATCAAGCCACCATTACATTTCTTTATCTCTCAGAGCAACTTTCTTGTGCTTTATCCACTTTATCCTTACGTGACAGAATTTCCACCAGTTTCTCCAAGGAAAATGAAATCACTGTCCATATTATGTAGTATGCCATAACATGCTGACTTCTTTGAAACAGTGTACTGAGCTGTTGTAAGTTTTTGCTTTCTGTCTAATGCACTAACCATAGATGCTGTTATGAAGACACTTTCTGAAATAGGTAAATAGCACTTGTTTGGAGGAAATAATTAGATCTTAAATCCTTTTTTGACTTCATATATTCTAATGATCATTGTAATAATACACAAATTAACACAAATAGCAATTAAAAATGCACAGGGAATATCAAGATGCAAGAAATGTCACCTACAAACAGAGGAATGGTATTACTGTTATTGGCAGAAAGTAATTAAGAAGTATGTCTAATGGCATTAGTGAGAGAATTCTGCATGGTTAACGATATATTAGGAAATGAATCCAACATATTATGTTTAACTGCGCATATTTTAAGAAACCTGTATATGTGAGAAATAGAGTGTAACCAAGGATCTTAACATATAATTCTGGCAAGTCATTTTAACTCAAGAGCAGCAGACATTAAGTCTGTAGTCTAGAATTTGAAAGTTTTCTTTTAAAGTTGACAGTGGCATTTATTCCACATTATACACTGATGAACTCAGTATTTCCATTTGGAAAACAAAGCTTTTATGAGTTCATATAACACAAACAAATGTTGTCACAAAGCAAAACTTTTCCATTTATTTTGCGTTCTTAAGAATCAGGAGGAGATAACATTATTTGTTGAAATATTTAATGCATACTGTTCTACTTGTAAGTAATTTGGTTTCATTTTGCATACAGAGACTAAAACATAACTGTATTTTTCATCTGAATTAGACAGAAGTTCAGTAACCTTCATTAGATGCATTCCTGTTGCTCTCTCATGCAATGGCTTCTAAATTCACATTCATTATAAGTCTTGGTCATTAGTGCTCTAGGGTGCTAGAATCAGCATTGTCAATAATGTCTGTTTTAAATGAAGAAATCCATCTTTTCAATCCTTTTCACTATTGAGGAACTTTTAGCCTTTATCATTAACCTATGCAAAGGCTTTGTAATCAATACAAAATTATAATAAGTCTGAAGTCCCATAAATCAGGCTGAGTAAAAGTAAGCAAATTCTTCATTCTTTGAATTTTTATCTGATCAGGACTAATTTCCTTTCTATGAGTCAGATGTCCCATATAAATTACTCTCCATTCTTTTTTAATCTCTTTTTTCAATTTGCTGTAGGAGATTTATAATCAGCAATTCTGGTTTATACAAAACTACCATCTAGAAAAGAGAGAAGAATTTGAACCGAAACTCCTGAAAGAGGAGTGTGAACTTGGTTGAAGTGGAATATTACCAATGAAGCCCATTAAGAAAATGAAATATTTTTAATTTATCATTTTTTTAAAAACTCATTCAGATTCCCAAGTTTTATGGCCCAGTTTTACTGTAGCAGTTCATTATTTTACTATTTGTATGGTGTTTATAAAATGAAAGTATAAAATCAGCTTTCTCCAGAAGAGAAATCTGAACTAAACTGATTTCCATTTTTAAGATTATGAAGTAACTTTGGTAATTTTTTTTTTAGGTTAGTCCACCTACAATTCCTTTCATTCAATTTTCTGTTAGAATCATAACCTGTAGATTAATTTAATCCCCCCAAACACTAATACATTAAACTACCCTTAATTTTTTGTTGTAAAGCATATTTAAAGATCTATTTCCAAAATTTAAGCTGATTTAAGGCAGAACTGCTTGCAGTTGTTTCCTCATCATGCTGGCCAGGTGAAGGCTATAAACCCACCTGTTGCCATGCTGGCACATGCACGATCCCCAGAGTGAACCTGTTCTCAGAGGTGGGTGATCAGATCTGTGAATTTTCTTGCTGAGTTAGTTTTACTGCAGCTTGAACCTACTTTCAGAACTGCCCCACGGTGGGATCAGATGAGTGCTGGCAAAAGGAGAAGGATCATGCTGTTATAATCTGGAAAATGAGTTAAACCGTCAGCTAACCATAACATTGTAAAGGACCCAGAAACAGACTGGGAAAAATGTATAGTTCACTGTTGATATCTGATGTGAACCCACACCAAAGACTGGATTACTGACAATAAAGAAATTGTGGAGCAACATAGAAGGTAGTCATCCTTGTCTTCATTCCTTCCCTGTAAATAAAAGCACAGCTTTTCTTGCTATAAATAAGACTGTCTTCAGTCACTGATTTCCTTTCTAGCATAACTTTTGATTCCTGAAGTTTTAGCTCATCTATTGTGTTGAAAATGTGTCAAAAGCATATGACTCAAAAGAATCTAGTTTCTGATATCTTCTTAGAAATGCATTTTCTAAATAGATTATGAGGTTTAAAGACACAGCCTTTCATACAAGTTTTTGCTTTCTGATTTTGATTTCAGAGACAGTCCTTTCTGGCAGAGCATTTCAATTTCTTTCAGGCTATGATACATACTGTGGTGCTTGCTGATGAATATTGATCTGCGTCCTTCAGTGTGTTTTGAAATGCCATAGGAAGTTTTGAGTATCAGTGCATTTCACAGGTACAAGATCTTTGATCTGAAGTCACTAGAAATAGATAGTTAACATCTAAATAAGTGCATTCTTTGCGTTTAGAGATAAATGTCAGGCAATTCAAAGTGTACACCTGATACCTGTAGCTGTTTTAACTCTCCCTAGGAAAGCTGGCTTTGCTAAACTCATATCAATATGGAGGTTTCACATAAATACACACTTCTCATTCAGCAATACACAAATAATGCTGCTTCTGTTTGGATCCCAGGCATTTGTCCCTGAACAGAAAAAGCCTTCTCTCTCCTTCATGCTCCCACAGCCTAGCAAGGGTGATCATTTACTTTACTGGCTCTGGTCAATTGACTGGGGGGAAGTACTTTCTAAAAAAAGCAAGATATCAGCCTCCAGGCTTGTAACAGAAAAAACAAGTAATGTAATAAAAAGTCTCAAGATAACATGTGGGAAAAATGAAAAGAAAAATTGAGGTAAGAAGATGATTTATTTGTTTTCCAGATAGTGTGGATATGAGTGAAGCCAAAACAAAAAGCAAATCTATATGGTTTCTTAAAAATACATAAGCTGTGCCTGTTCCTTCCTTCTAACTGATGGGGAAGGCCCTTCTAACTTAACCTACATAGCTAACTTAAGCATAAAAAAGAAACTGAACTTTTATTTCAGGTTAATTTGATAATTTTGTTATATTTTCAAAACAGGTTTTTAGTCACAATACAGCTCTTCAAAGAGAACAGGTAGACGAGAAACAGCTAAACTTCCCGAGTTTAAGTTTTGAACCTGAAGATATTGATCCAAGAAAGAAAGAATTGAGTAACAAATGGATGAGAGTTGAAAAGCGAAGAGAAGAGAGAGAGAAAAGTGACCTCTATTTAATGTAACACTATGTAGACCTGTAGTTAAGGTTAACTTTAAAGGTATTAAAACTCTGCACTTTTCTGGGGGGTTGGAGGCACTAATTTTGACTTTAGACCTACTTCTAGTGGGACATGGTAAGTTGAACTGTACCACTGTCAGTGAAGAGGCATGTGAAAACATTAA